>CALNHX010005757.1:0-101254 GCA_940337035.1 Agriotes lineatus
TTTGACAGTTTTTCTATTTAGACACTGTCTCAGTGGAAATGCTTCTTGATAAGAAAACAGAGCTGCGTGACTTTTACTATATTAAAGGGACCATACAGAAAATACGTTTTCGGTATTTGTGTAGGCTGAGTTTCTGCGACTGATTATTAATTTGTTTTTCTTAACTGCAATAAAACGTACCTACTATGTTCTGCAAGCGCTTATTTTGCTGGTACTATTTGGAAACAAAAAAATGGTTACAGATCGACGAGAAAATATTTTCAGACCTGTAGTTATCTTTCCACTATTAGGGTCAGTAGAATTCGCCGGTAAAGTTTGCCGAATCAGAAACCCTCCGTACGACTGTTACACCTGTTTTAACAAATTTATTACACAAGCATCAGGTGAAATGCAATGTTAACAAAAACGCCCGATATCAACGTCGTAACTTTTAGTATTCCAAACAACTAGCTCAAGCGAAAAGGAGAGAGGCGTGGATACGGAAGGTACATAATAAATTCACCTAATTGTCATGATCAATAAATGATCTAACAGATAAGAGAGCTGGATTCAATAACTTTTTTTCATCCTAACGACTACCGTTGCGCCCCCTCCCCCCCCAGAACCGCTTACGCATTACTTCAGGGGGCGCGGGCGTCACATAAACCTAAACCTTAACCAAGTGAAAATCCAAACCGCCAGTGCCAGGAGTCGAACTATCGCCCGCTACGGCTCGAGCGATCCGTCTTTTCACTATGACCCCGGCTGCAGTGGTTCAATAACTGTGCTGCGTCGAAAGACATGTTATAAGGGAATAACAAATAATAAATAACGTCGAAATACATAAATAACGCAGAAAATTAATTATTGACACGTTGGTTAATATAATAAATTCCATGCACAAATGGTAGGTACACTGGCCCATGTGAGAAAAAAGATCTGTTTTTAAGGACTAAATACATTACGGCTGCAACAGAGTTTTAAAAGCCCTGAATGAACAACCTCAATCAACGCTCAAGCAAAAGTCCAGATTAAACTGACTCGCAAATACGGTCGTCGAAAGGGCCTTCTCGCACGCAACATTCCCGTTAAGTGTTAATAATATTATCGACTGTTTTCAACACATGAAATTCGTTATAATCGCCGAATAACGCACATGGTTGTATAAAACCAGTATGCTATTCCTGTTACAATTTAGCGCATAATACTAAATTGAAAGGCTTAAATCACATAGAAAAATAGTGAACGGTAAGTGACGAGTAATCATATACGAGAACGTGAAACATCTATCTATGTTACCAAGTTATCAACAGGGTATGCCACTCTCCAATCAAAGTAAACCAGAACATTATAAAAATACTAATTATTGCTCATCTCCTTTCTACGAAATGGCGCCAACAATTGTACTATATCGATCAACTCTACCAACATTCAAAATAATTTTAATATTTGCAGAAGAACTTGTTGAGCGAGTATGCGACCACGTCAGGTTTTTGTTAATGTTCTTGTTCAAGAGCTACAGAAGTTGGCAGTTTACTACGAGTGCGTTTCTTCATATGTAGTTTTGAGTAACCGCCAACTGAACACTACGTGAGCAGGGTATATTCCGGGCAATGGGTAGTTCACGTGCGTAGATCCTGTAATTTACCGACCAATTTTCTGGGCATTTCGATCTACGTTAAGTATGAAAACCAGGATGTACTATGTAACAATTCGAGAGCATTTTTTGTATTTCCTGTCGTTGAGTTGATTTGGGCTATCTTCTACGATGTACCATCCGACCACTGTGGGTGTTACCCCGCCAAACAACCAGAAGTTTGCAAGACGATCCCCAGTTCTCTAGTCTGCTAAGTGTGACGTAATTGAAAATCCAGGCACGCTCGGTGGACAACTTTAAGCCGTTCCGTATTTTTCTTTTGATTGCTTTGTTTATTTATGACGCCTTCTGTGCATTTCCACGGCTGCTTGTGACTGCCAAAATTTAACAATCATGAATTGCACCACGATACCTACTTACGCATCTCTTTTTGTGTACAGGTAGTTACTATAATTTCATGTAATTTGAGCAGGGTGTGTTCGTCTACCTCCTCCTATACAGTGCCCTATAAATGCATTATTTATATATCTTGTAGACTGCCGTAAGTAAAAACGGAATCTTGCGGTTACACCAATCGCCTTAGAAAACATTAATCACTTAGTGTTGCTACTCTGAAGATCGTTTGTACAGTTGCTGCCAATAAAAAATGCGACAACTCTTATAACAGATTTTTGTCAAATTCTAGCTGCTTGAACTTGTTTTATTAATATTTCAGATTGCAACATTGAATATTTGACATCTGCCAACAATTCCAAATTAGAAATAATACGATAAAGTAGTTACGCCGCACATAAATGCAGCGACGAAAGGTGGAATAATCACGAAAATAGACGTAACTGTCCCATTTTTTATTGGCCGCAACTGTACGTATAAGCCACCAAATAAGCTACTCAATCTGAATAAACTTGTAAATTTATTGCGGTTCGGAACTCATGTTATTATTAGGTGATCTAAACTGCAAAAATACGAAGTGGGGTTGTAGAATAAGTATTTCCAATGATGTTAAACTCTCCAATTTTACCGCTCTGTTGGCAATTCATATTTTAGCCCCCGCAGATCATACATACTTTCCATATAGACCCAATCAACAATCAGATATACTCGATATATAACCTTGCATAAAAACCTGACTTTAAAAATAGGCCAGACAGTTCTAATTGAACTTGGCTCCGACTACCTAACCGTAATATGCACACTAGGCTATTCTCCTCATAATCACCCTATGTTAATAAATGGTCCTGGGAGCTGTTTCTAACGTCAATGTACAATTTATTATCGCGCCCAGCCGACTTAAACTCACAAGAATGTAGAGACAAAGCGGAAAAAACGTTTAGAAAAGCAACCACCGAAGCGATACATCGAGCGACTATTGTCATCAGGCGGCATAGACCAGTAAGTGATTCAAAGCCTCCAGCATACATATTCAATTTTATTAGAGAGAAGCACACTATTCGCAGACTGTGGCAAAATACCCGAGATCCAGCAGACAGATCTCTCCTAAATGAGCTGATTAGACTAGTAAAAAGCGAACTGGACAATTGTCGAATGGACCAATACAACCTCTACCTATATTGAAACCCTCAATCCAGGAGATCCAAATATGTGGCGAGCAACTAAAATAATTCTTAAACAACCCATGATCATTCCAACACTCCGAAGCCAAGACCGCACATACGTGGAGGATAAAGACAATTTGATCCACCGCATCAATGCTGGAGTTCCTCAGGTATCCATTCCAGGCTCAAATTTATTTAAAATCTAGCCTATATGAGTGACATTGAAACGCCTAATGCGGAACTAGCTATGTACGCAGACGAAACCGCAATCGTAGCACAAGATCATGGGGCGAATAAACTTCAAGAAAGTGTGGATCAACTTAAAAATTGGTGTGCAAAGTGGTGTATAAAGATCAATGTGGACAAATGCGAATCTAAAACCTTTATCCTTCGCCGGCCCTCAGATTCACGTAATATTATCATCAACAACATTCCGAAATCTTGAAATCCTAAAGACAACTCGGTTCGGTACCTGGCAATATATCTAGATCGAAGATTAACCTAGAGTTGTCATATAAACAGAAAATTATCGGAATCTTATGCTAGGTTGACTATGCTAGACTCAATTTTAAACAAAAAGTCTTCGCTTAAATTACCATGTGGCACCTTAATTTACACTTCTATAATCCGACTGATTTTCACTTATGGGTGTAGTATTTGGAGTACAACTTTGCAAACTAACATAAACAAGTTCGTAATAAATTTGCAGTTACATAGAGAAACAGGCATCCCTACAGTTTGTAACGGACTAGTTCGGGCCACCTTAGTATTTAATAATTACTTGGGTATTTAACCATTATTCTGCCATGTATAGAACTAAACTGTATTTCTTACATTGTAGTAATTAGATCAAAACTTATTATGCATTTTAAATCTTCGAGTGTCGCGCGTGAGTTCGTGCGCGCAAACCAGCTGATTTAGTCGTTGAGTGCGGTTATTAATAGAACAATGCAAGTTATGCGCGAGCTTAGAGGCGCGGGGAGGTAGTCGCTTGCCAATAAGCGAGCTTTGCGTGACGTCAGAAACAAAAGAGACGCCACGCAACGTATTATAAGTGGCAGATTGGGGGAGAATTCCCGAGATACAGCAGTTCATAGCCTGAAGCTGCTATTCCAACTGCCATTAGAGCTTTGAGAAAGCCAGCCGCCTTTGCTAACGCCAGAAGCCTGTGGGAGCAACTACCAAAGTCTCGGAGCTGAGCCCTTCGTTATCGTGCAACAAGGTAAAGATACGTTTAATTGCCATAAATAAAACACACGTTTGAATTTCCGTGAAACTGGGAGTCGACCCATAATAGTGATTCACAAAGGAATTGCAGCAAATTACGCAATAGCCTCAACAAGCGTGCTGCTAATTCAGCGAGTCAGCACAAGGCGCGTGTATCATTCCGTTAGCCCGTCGTGTCAGCTGACTACAAGCTACTGTAGTCAGGGTCGTATTCAGTAAATTCGAGTGCAGAATTTAAACATTGCACGTAGATTCAGCATTAAGCTTATGGACTGTTCCGTGCTACTGTTAATAGCGCATATAATATTTAAATACTACCATTGTGTATTCTTTTAATGCATTTCTATGTGAAACAAATCTTTAGCTTCGTCTATTTGTTTCGAAAATTAACCAACTATTTCAGGCCAGCCTGTATATTTTCACTTGAGTTATAATTCACTGTATTTCAAATAATATCAAATGTTGTTTCGCGCAAGAATACCGATTTTGGTTTTCCCGAAATTCATTTGTTATCGCTCCGCTTCAGCTGGCAGCTGTTTCTTCGCGTAGCGGTCATTCGATTTCTGCATTCCATTGAAGCAACTTGCTTCCAAGAAGGCATTTTTCCGTGCTATTTGCACCGCAGTTATTTAACTTCGTTTGAGAGCTGATAACTGAAATCAGGTATGATTGCACTGCCTTGTTTGGTATTCAAATAGTAATTTTCTCTTTTCTTAGCTTTTAATTGACATTTTGAACCCACAACTTCAATCTGGGCGGTTTTAAATGACAGTTTGAATCCATCAATTCATTCTGAAAACCAGCCGCTCCGATATCAATTTAGTCAAATGAGTTCACCCTCAATCATTCTCACCTGGAATTAATTGCTGCTTCAAACACGGGACACGAAGATAACCCTGTGGGGTAGTTCCGACAGCATTCTGGACCAGTTTATCTCCTGCATGTAACAGACTTTTTATAATCCAGGTTAGTTCTTATTTCAACGTTTATCGCTCACACCGGCCACAGAAGTGATTTTGGTTCGGCTGATTACAACGGCTCTTCGTCACAAATAATAAATATTATAAATTTAATTGCCAATGGTTGCAATATTTAAAATTTATTCTATTATAGAACTTTCATTTTAAAGTTTATTAAGCAATTTCGGTAAAAGGTGCCTACACGCCGTTTGCAATTAGAAACCGAGTTAACGGTTAAAATATATGACTGTGGTAAGCTTACCCCACGATTGAATTGTGTTTCAAATTTAATCTGAGAACTCAAAAGGGGTGCACTTTTTTTCTGTCGTGCCTGCTGCATTTTTAAGCATAATTACAGTACTGTATTATACATATTGATTCTATTAAAATTAATTTAAAGATTTATTACTGATGTTGCAAGACAACTATTAATTGATTATTAAATAAACTTTAATTGCTCACTCTATTCTTTACTTGAAATCTGTAGATTTCTGGCGCCCTGTGTTTTTTATTAAAAGAGCTTGCAGAAGTACAGCTGATGATTAGAATCTGCGACCCAAGGCCGCCGAAACTTCTTGAGTTAGCTAGGGCCATCGCGGTAAGTAAAGAGTTTTTAGAGCTGCCGTGGTGGATAAACGGTAGGGGGGTTGATCTGCGATTTTTACTACCTTTGATTATTATTAGTAATCAATCGCAAGTGGGCTTCTTTATTGTTTCACATGCACGTATTTTCTTTTACAGAGTATAATATTTTTTTTTCATGTAAATTGTTTGGTTTCTATTTCTAGCGGGGTTTGCCTATAAAGGTAACAGTGGGCAGACTGGAATAATCTATATTGACATTGCCCGTAGCTGCACTGAGGTAAAGGCGGGTCTTGTACTTCTACGGCTAAGTACAAAGGGCAATATAAATTCATAGTAACGTAGAGTATAGGGCACGGGAAAGCCACATTACAAATTAAACAATTTAATTCAAAAACTTTCAAAAACTTTTATAGTAACCTAATGCATTATTTCGTATCTAGACGATCGTTACACACCCGACTAAAAAGATAACTACATTATGACCTTTTAACGAGTGACTCACGTGATAGTGACTAATCTTATAAACATTGACGTATTCTGAACAAAATGTTCAGGACTGACCGCGATATTCTAACAGTGATATCAAGAAAAAAATTATCAGCAGACTAAAATATCAGTTATAAGTAATTAGAAGTAGTGATAGGGGGTTGTAAACCTCGTTAATGTCATTCTAAGTTCTGAACTGGCATAACGTGTATTAAAAAAAGTTGTGTTATTATATAAGATATGGAATACATGAGAGTATAATAATACTCTGGTACTTATTTTCAAAAATTTTAGGTAAAATTTTCTGTGTAGCCCAACCCAACTATGCATACACACAATTTAAGATGAGAAAGATGCCATCCAAAGAAAAAAGGCATTTGTTACTTTGGTTATCAGTAAAATTGATTATTTACATTAAAATATAGCCCACTGGCTACAGTTATAATGCTAACACAGTTTAAAGTTTATTGAAACTTGATCTCGTTATTATCTCTCCAACAATTAATCGCAGACTGAAAAAAACACGTTCGAATATCAGGCGCAACAGAGACATAGATACTATTGAAAATGATAGTTTATCGGACTACACTTTAAATATTTGCTCTTGAGACTGGCGACGTTTAGAAAGATCCTGCATACTAAAGTCCTATAATTATCGATGTCTCAATTTTTTATAAATATCTTGTTTGCCATAGAACTTTGCTATACTAAGTGCTGTTTGTACTTGATTGACAAGATGTCAAAGTAGTGTAGGTACATACGTAACACATAAAAACATCACAATAACATATTTGATTATTTATATACACGAACTTGTTGACTAGCTAATCATGTGATGAGAGTAATCTTTGATGATTCAGCAGAAAGAGAAGTTCTATATTTAACCTTGCAATGAAACAACTTACAGCGCCTGGAAAGCAGTTGTGTTAGAAGCAGTTTATTATTCAAACTCGGTTACGGGCTAAGTTGACTATTAAATTAACTATTGTGAATAAGTGCATTCTCATATGTGGATCAAATAAAAGAAATTACCTGAAGTAAAATTCAAGTTCCAAGATTTTAATGATTCTAATCCCACACAGGTTTAGATAAATAAAATAAAATTCGACAGCAGCATAATTATAAATGGCTCCAAATGCATATATGCAAACAAACTGGAAAGTAATGGTACACTTTAGCTTCAAATTAATACCTACATTATACTGGTTTCGTTAAATCCAAAATGAACCAAGAAGTTATATTGATAGCATATAAAAAATAGACTGGGTTTGCTAGATTTAATTTTAAGCCAGACAGTTAATATTAGTATATATAAATTATTGCAGAACATTTCAGGAATAAATAGTATAATAGCATTAAGTAAGTAAAAAAGAATATTGATAGATGGTGTGGGAACCTAGGCTGCCAAAATAACCCTAATTGAAAGGCGTTTCATCAAGCACCCTAAAAAGCCGCGGACGCCTCGCTGTCGTCAACGTACTTCTGAAGACGTGACGAATTTACAATTAAATAACGTTAACGCCTGAAAAACTGCCTACCGCCACGTGCTGCGTTATCAAGCAAATAAAACCGTTTACTATTTTGACAAGCACTTCACAGATTACCAAAAAATACTCTAAATAATTTAAACCAATAGAACGTTCAATGTTATCAACTGATCGTAATTCTGAATCAATAAAGGGTTAAGTAGTAATTAGACAATTCATATAAGTTTTGAATTTACAAGACGTTCACAATTCGATTCGGCGGGATAAGCAAGCGCTGATCGCAATTTCGGGTCTTCGATATGTGAACTAAATTAAAGCTGATTTCCAGTTGTAGATCAGCAGTGCTCAGAGGTCGTACAAACCTCAATCAATGCCGGACAAAATAGTAGTGTATCTTCAAGAAGCTGGATTATAGAACCAAACGCATTAAGATGTTCATCAACCTTCCAACACGACGCCGGGTTATCAAAGCTTTAGGGGATGACTTCATTTTGCAAGCCCTCAGTCTAGCCTACGACTTCGGTCACAGAAGAAAATAAAGAACTGGACATTTTGCTTAAAGAAAAAAACTGGAAAATAACGTAAAATTTTCAAAACAAGAGTTTCCAAAATACAACAAAAAAAAACCAAAATAAATATAGGCAACATGCTCTACGTACACACGTTTAAAACACCTAATCCCATAGATACAGCATATTTATATTTGAAAGACAGAGAGGTTGTGAAAGCTAAAAAATGCCTTAATGGCAACGAATGTTGCTAGTGAAAAAACTACATTACTCAATAGTGTTAGAGATGAAAACGAACAACGGCTGGATGGAGGCAGAGCATTTAGCAATTATATCACCCAGAATTGTTTGCCAAATATACACTCCGAAACGTTAGCTCTTTTGATACATGATGGTTATGCTTCCCATTTGGTTTAGACATGATTAAATTATCAATACACACCATTCATAGTTTACAGCTGCTAGATGTGAGTGTCTTTGAAATTAAAATAGAACAAGAATTGTGATAATGGTAGCGTAGATTTTCTTCTTCTGTCTCTTCCCCTTATTTTAGGTTAGTGGCATCTTTTTAACCACAATCTTGTGGTTTCGGGCGCACTCTTTGCTCATAATCGGGGTAGGTGGTTAGCCCTGTCCGTCGAAACTGATCAAATAATCACCGTTAACATCTCTTGCACAAGAATCTGAAGCGCCTTTTTCTTCAAAGTCTGATCCAGAAGAATCATGGCCGGCACCTTTGTGTTTTTCTTTGTGTTGCTTTTAATTCTAGAGAGAATAAATATCAGAAATTACCAAATATTTTGTTTCATGCGAGATATTCCTAAATATTTGATACAATAGAACTCCATGGGAAAATGACCTAGTGGCCCAAATAATCAAAGAAGCACAAGAATCAGTTACCCATAAAGATTACGGACCATACCTGAAACCTGAAATAAAGTAACAATATTGATTATGCATAAGAAGGGCGACTCAGAACTTTTAAAAAACTATCGGCTATCTGTGATATACGGCTTAAATGCCGTATATCACAGATATACAAACTGTTTACGCGAATAATCAGAAACAGAATCGCGGAAAAGTTGGACTAGTAGTCGGAAAACGTAAAGAATATAGTACATGTCACCATCTCTTAACCGTATAAATAAATAGAATATTACTTCCCACTGCACATGGCATTTGTGGGTTATGAAAAGGCCTCTGACGCAATAAAGCACTGTGAAATAATCGAGGAATCATACAAGACACGAATAGACCATCGATACAAAACCTAAAGGGAAAATATATACAAGATAGCAAATTCAACAATCAGACTACACGAAAATATAAAACAGATAGCTATTAAAGGGGGAACTAGGCAAGGGGACTGAATACTACCCAAACGTTTTACCCTGGCCCTGGAAGGAGCTTTGAAGAAACTGGAAGGAATAGAGAAAAATAGAAATTAACACCAACTTATGTTTCTCGAAGAAATCGTTCTGTTTGCAGACAACAAAGATCTCGCAATAATAAACTCAAATAAGAACAAGAAAACGTAGGACTAAGAATTAATACAAACAAGACGAAAATAATGAGCTTCAAGATAGTGAAAATAATAATCAATAGAAAGGAAATATAAAATGTTAAAGAATATGTATATCTTAGATATAAAATAGAAATAGGAAAGGCATCAAAATAGAACGAAGTAGAAAAACAGCAGGTGCTGCGTTTGGTGATTTGGCACATATCCTCAAAAGTAGAAGAATTCCTCAATACATCTGAACAAAAGTTTTTGACCAATGTGTGCTGCCTTGGACCCTCACCAAACAAATAGTAAATGCGTTGAAAATAACACAAGGATAGGTAACTGACATCATACAGAGAATATCCAACCAACTTTGTTGAACATAATAACGCATCTAGAAGATGACCGATAAAATGCCAAGATCTTGCGATGGAGACCACGGAACGAAAGAAAATGAAGAGGGAAGTAAAATACAAGGTGATACTCCGAAATCAAAAGTGTATCAGGATTGGGATGGATAAGAAATGCACAAAACAGAGGAAATTGTAAACAGAAGAGGGATGCGAATGCAAAATACTGGGCGCAACAGGGCTTATAAAAAGAAGAATATTTGATAGGCATACAGCAGCACAGGTAAGTCTGTAAAATCAAGTACACAAACCACAAACCGCCAAACACATGTACGTATTTGCGAACTAATAATGCTTGAAGGGGCACACTGCAAATATTTTGACTGTCTGTAGAAAAGTACAGCAACAGCATACGGCGTTGTCAGTTATTTTGTTTGTTTGTTGTTTATGGACAAGATTTAGGCATGCATTTTGTCTGGCGTGTTGCTCATATTGTTTCGAGTATTGCTTGAGGTCGCAAGCAACACAATTGTTGTCGGGCCTAAGAAGAATCATATCTATTACTATAATCTATTCACACTCACACAACTTCCTTTTACAGTGATCTTATAATTAGTCAAAAATTTCATTTTTAATTTTTAAAAATTTGTCAAAAATTTTCAAAAATTACAAATTCTACAAAAACGGTACAAAATAGAGCGTTAGTTGAAAAGACAAATTTTCTCTAGAATTTTAAGGTGAATTCGAAAATGTAATAATATACCGGGTGTTTTATTTAAAATAGGAGGTAATAAAAAAAATTAAAAAAAAAACAAAAGAAACCCACTTTAGAAATATTCAACTGGAACTCACATCAATACACATTAAAAATGTAATAAAAATGTAAAGTTTAAAAAAAATCGTTAGAGCCGTTTTTGAAAAAATCGAAAAAAAACTGAAAAATCACAAGAGTAAACACCTACTTCCGGTTATGCGATTTTCTTCAAAAGCTTGCTGTCTCATCTACATAGTACACAAAACTTATATATGAAGTTTCAACGCCATACCTCTTTTCGTTTTTGAGATATTCTGTTCACAGGTACACACACAGACAGACAGACCAATGAAAAAAAAATATGTTTTTTGGGTTCAGGGGACTCTAAAACGTGAAGATCTGTTGAAAACTCAATTTCGAATTTTTGGGGTGAATCCAATACTTCCTTTATTGTAAAAAGAAGTAAAAAGCGATAGGTTGCCATCATTTTCTTTTCTTAAATTGGCAGTACTAAAGAAAGCAGTATTTATATTTAATTTCTTTATGGTGGCAAACTTTTTGTAACTAAATTTGAAATGCCGTGTTGCCAATGCTTCTAAAACAAAACATCAAAAAGATATGTCAATAAATGTCATTATGTCACTTTCCTAATCTCTGAAAAATAAAGTGATAAAGTAAGTGATTATTGTAAAAAATTTAGTAAAAACAGCATGCCCAAAGTTGTGTCTTTGGAGACGAAACGCAGTGTGTTGAAATGCTACACACATTTCAGACGAGATAGACCCGACCTAAGTAATGATGAAATTATTAATAGACTGATGGACATTTTCAACGTGAGTACAATGGCGGACAATAAATTTAGGCCGGCCTGTTATTCGCTTGGCACGGCTTATGTTGGTGGCACTGTAAGTCTATGTCAAATTCGAGGTTAGCAGGTTAGATTTTGCGTCAGTCTGTGTCAAAACTGACGCAAAATCTAACCTGCTAGCCTCGAATTTGACATATACTTCCAGTGCCACCAACATAAACAGTGCCAAGCGAATGACAGGCCGGCCTAAATTTATTGTACACTGAATTCGAATCCCATAATAGTATATTATATCATGAGGGACTAAAGTGCACCATTTAATCCCGCGAGTGGAGTTTGTTGCCTCGAGGGCGAAGCCCGAGGGCAATAACCACTCAAGGGATTTAGGCACTTTAGTCCCGAGGTATATACGCTATTTTTTGCACTTTTGGGAACATTATCATCAAACATTTCCAAAATTTGGAATCTGTCAATTTGGAAACTGACAATTATAATTTATTACAAACTGAATTGCAGCAGGTCTTGGATAGCCTGAATCAGTTGGCAGTACTGAAGTGTATTGTCAGTATATGTCAAATTCGAGATTTGCAGGTTAAGTTTTACGTCAGTGTGTGTCAGATGACAAACAAAACCTAACCTACTAACCTCGTGTGTACATAAATTTACCATAGTTACGGTATCATTTTTACTTTAGTCCATAGGGATTAAATGAGTTACTTTAGTCCATAGCGATTAAATGATCTACTTTAGTCCCTGTTTACGTGGACTAAAGTATCAACTTTAGTCCCGGAAGTGCAAAAAAGAATTTTCTTAAAAAATGCATCATTTATTTATAGGTTTTTAAGAAAATTGCTAGTTTCAAAATTTTTGTGAAAATTACCTTTTTGTGTACTTCATCATATATCAAAACGGATTTCAAATGTGTCGATGGGTACACGATATAGATTTTAAATGCAATCCATCAAAAGTGAAAAGTGAGGGTAAACGGTTTACAATATTACATTCCGGTTGTGAGTTGGGGTGGTTGGGCGGATGTGATCTATTTTTAGAAGCAAAGAACAACGATGACAGGAGAGATTTTCCAGAAGTGGATTAAAGGCCAGCTTATTCCTGCTTTAGCACAAATTCAGAGGAAATGTGTGGTGGTTATGGACAATGATTCTTACCATTCCATGCTTTTGGATAAGCCGCCAACATTTTCTTCCAAGAGAGGCAAAATGGAGAAATGGCTAATTGAAAAAACGAATAACGACAAGGAACAGTATCAAATCTTAAAGAAAAAAGAACTTTGGGAGATAATAAAACCTTTTCGACAAAGCAGCAACAAAATTTACATAATCTACCAACTGTTAAAAGGACGAAACCATGAAGTTCTTCGTTTACTACCCTACCACTGTCACTTCAATCCAATTGAAATGGCATGGCAAGTAACAAAGAACTATTATAACAAGCATATAAACCCTCAATCTTCTTCCCAAAATCACTAATAGTTTATGGGTTACGTCTTTGTCGCAATGTACTAACCAAATGTGGAAAAATTTTTGTAGTCACTGCGAAAATCTTATAAAAGAAGAATGGGTGCGTGAAATGGGGCATATCTCGTTTAAAAACATTCCACCCCTCATTGTTTCGTTAAAAGATGATTCAGATTCTGATGACGAAGAGCAGTTACATTCTGATGATGGTGAAATAATGGAGGAGCTTCAAATTTAGACGGCCAATGACTCCTTTTCCTTCTTTTTCTACTGTTCGAGACTGAAGCCACTTCTACTGGATGTATTTTTTGCCTTAACTATTTTAAATAAAAACACTCTTGTTCTATAAATTTCTTGTTAATACTGTTTTAAAACCATTTCACAAAAATGTAGCACATTATGGTAACATCCGGCATTCTGAACCTTCAAAATTTCTAACCTAACTTTTCCGCAGCTTTGTCAGTTCATATACAGAGTGATATCTGTCAGAATGTCATCAGCAAGCTCGTTTTTTAAAAGATAGAATAGATTATACGTGAAATACGTTTCACAATACAAACTGGCCCATCAACAGCACCAAACAATCGTTTAGAATGTTTAGATGATTGTTGTTACAACAAGTGAAACAAGTTTCTTACATAAAAACCTATTTGCTCAGGAGCAGAGATCATAATATCTGCTGAAGCCGCTGACAGTGAAATTCCTAGTTTGTATTAACAATTTAAAGTTAATAATCACGAAGCTGTTTGTTTTATTTCATAACAGCATAGACTAAAGTCTGAGGTTTCATTTGTAGTTACGCTATCATATACAGGGTGATCTACAAGATCGGGTACAAACTTCGACAGATGATTGCTGATGATAATTAAAGTAAAAAAATGTATACGAACTTTTGTCGTTAAATGCTTCCTTAAGATAATAAATAACTGCTTGAAGTTCACACTGGGGAAAAACCACTTGCTCTTTGGTTGTTTGTTATAGACAATGTCTAGTCATGCGGAGTACCAGGTACGTTAGACACCGACTGCTGTGGTCATATGGTTAAAGTGCTACTTAGAATTTTGCCAAGACTAAGGAGTTCTAATTCTAGCAAGGAATCTTTTACATGCTACATATCGTTAGCCGAGGCATATTAGACAAATGTTAAAGGAAACCCAAAAAAAAGATTTTTGGCAGAAATGTTCCAGAGTACCCTAGGCGCGACTCCTTAAAAATCGGCTTCTGTAGGGTGCCGGTGTCGTAGTTTTTGGAGCAAGAAGCAGAAGAAGACACTGAGTGTTATTAGAAAGAATCATGATAAAGTACCTTACTTACTTAACCGGCGTTACAATCCTTTGTGGATTTTAGCCTCCTTTACAACGTTGTTCCACCGGGCTCTGTCCTGTGCGACTCGTCTCCAGTTGATCACCCCTAAGGTTCTCAAGTCCCTCTGGACACCGTCTAGCCAGCTTTTCTTGGGTCTTCCCCTGGTCTTTCCGTAATCCAGTCTCCATTCCAAAACACTTTTTACTGCTCTGTCACTCGCCATCAGCTCGACATGTCCCAACCACCTGAGTCTTTGTGCTTTCACAAGACTCACTATATCTGCACCACTTATTAGCACGTCTAATTCCACGTTCGTTCTACGCCGTGGGCCATTCATATCTTGCACTGGGCCCCATATCCTCCTCATTATGGCTCTTTCTGCAGTTCGTAGCCCGTTTTGGTCTCTTATTGTTAACGACCACGTCTCGCACCCGTAGATGATCACTAGCCTTATCATTGACTTATACACCTTCCATTTGGATGCACGTTGCAGTATTTTGGATTTCATCAGGTTGTTGTACATAAAATAAATTTTTTTTCCATTCTGAATGCGCTTTGTTATTTCCTCGCTAGTGTTATTTGTGGTGTTTAGTTGTGAACCTAAGTGTACGAACTCGCCTACCCCTTCGAAATCGTAATTTCCTATTTTAGATTGTGCAGCTGGTTTTCACCTTTGTTAATTCTGAAGTATTTCGTTTTTTTTCGTTTACGATCAGGCCAACCTCTTTTGCTTCCATCTCCAGTTTTCTGAAAAATATTTTGAGCTCGTTCATGCTTCTACTTGTTAAGACGAGGTCATCTTCGTACGCGTTGATATGGATCATTTTGGTTCTGATATTTGCTTTAACATCTATTTTTCTTATTACTGACTCCAACATTAGATTAAATACCATTGATGAAAGGGCATCACCCTGCCTTACTCCAGTGTTTATCGCGAACTGGTCTGAAAACTGCTGTTGAATTAGTACCCTTGCTTTGGACCCCTGTAACGTCATGCACACAAGTATAATAAGCTTCTTTGGTATTCCGAGATTTTTTAACCTTTCTATTATCTTGCCTCTCTTCACTTTATGAAATGCCTGTCTAAAGTCAATAAACAAGTTGTGTAGTTCGATATTGTACTCGTATGCTTTTTCCTTGGTTTGCCTAGTGATAAAAATGCTATCTGTTGTCGATCGATTTGGCCTGAACCCATGTTGATAGTCACCCAATTGTTGCTCTGCATACTTAACCAAACGATTGTAGAGTATGTAGAGAATATCTTATAGGCTACATTTAATAAAGTTATACCGCGGTAGTTGTCACACGTGAACTTATCACCTTTTTAAATAGTGGTATTATTACGTCGCACTTCCAGTCGTCGGGCATTTTGCTTTTCTCCAAATTACTTAATTATGTGATGTAGTTGCCTTTCGATATCCTGACCACCGCTTTTTATTAACTCGCCTACTAATCCGTCATGACCTGGTGCTTTATTGTTCTTAATTTCTTAATAACTGCTCGTACTTCATCTAGTGAAGGGGGTTCCTCGTCTCTTTGATCCACATCCTCTTCTTCCGCCCATTCGTCGAATCCTCTTTCTAACTGCAGCTCTCTCTCATCATTTAGCAATCCTTGAAAGTGCCCTTTCCACCTGTTGAGTATTGCACTTCTCTTAGAGGAGGGCTCCCTCCCTATTTTTACACTCGTATGTCACAGTTTTATACTTCTCCGCGTTGTGTTTCACCATTCTGTAGAATTTTCTTATCTTATTCTGCCTGCCGTATTCTTCCATTACTTCAATTCGTTTATTACACATGTCTGTTTTCTTCTGCCTACACAGCCTCGTTGCTTCTCTTCTTAGGTATGTGTACTCGCTCTTGTTTGCTTCAGTGTTGTTCTGTAACATTTTTTGTCTTGCTCTGTTTTTCCTTTCCAAACTGTTCTTATACTCCTGGTCGAACCACTCCGTATTCCTGCTTTCTTTCTCTTCATAGCCCAGTACATTCTCCACTGCTTCGTGTATTGCACGAGAAGTTCGCCCCCATTCTTCCTCGATATTACTCGTCGTATTCGGTACTGATAAGTTGTGTGCTATTCTTTCTTTATATCTGTGTTCGAATTCACTTATGCTTAATTTCTGCGGGTCCCATTTTTTCCTTCTATTTTTATTTGCCTGTGGCTCCGCTTGGAGTTTCTGTTTTATTTTCATAATTACAATAAAGTGATCTGAATCACAGTACCTTACCTGTTCATATTATGGAAAAATGTTATTAGAAAAATTTGTTTATAATGTAAAACTATAGCCTGCTGCAAAATATCATATATATTGGTCTAGTTTTATAAAACCGTGGTATGAGATGAAACATTTTTACAATTCCTTCAATAAACACGGTTTCATTAAAGTCATTCGATCTTTATGAAATTTTGCGTGGCGCCATAGTTTTACATTATGAACAACTTTTCTTAATAATGTTTTTCCATGTTCAAAACCGAAAATGTACTTTACCTAAACAACAGAAGCTTCTTCTACTGCCAAGGCCTCCTTGATACGACGTCGACAGGGGCGCAGGAACAGGGGGGGGGGGGCAAGGATGGCGATTGCCCCCTCATAGAATATATTGGGGGGGCAAATAGTGTAATTTGCCCCCCTGATATATTTCATACGGTTTTTAAAAATGTGTACATATGGTTTTCACATTAATCTATACAAGATGCTAAAACTCGTTCTATTGTAGGTGGTGCAGAAATAAAACACGAAGAATTCGATATAGTCCATTTTTGTTTCAAATGGTAATGCAAATGCCGAAATTCTAGGGAAATAATTGACAACAAGCATTGTCACTAGGTTGAATTGTGTTGGTACATAAACTTCTTATTATTTTTGTGGCGAGGTTAGGCTTCATGTCGACAGGTTGACATTTCATTATTTTAAATTGTAGCTTTGGCTATTATAAACTTGAAATGTGATTTTATAATTTGATTTTAACTAGTTGGTAGGTATTGCACTAAAAACAATTTTAGTTTATAACAGCCAGAACTACAGTTTAAAATAACTACAGTGTCAGTCAGTCAACATAAAACCTATCCTCATTGCAAATATAATAACCACAAGTTTATGTACCAACACAATGCAATGTAGTGACAATGTTTGTTCTCAATAGTTTCCCTATATTGCATTTCCATATGAAAAAATCTGTAAAGGGGTTTACACTGAACTTCCCTCGCACGAATTACATCCATTTGCAAAAATTGTAAATTACATCAATTTTCGCCCCAGGCGAATATTTCGAGCCGAGTTTCTGCTGCGTCAGAAAGACACCATATTATTCTGTCCCACTTGTGATGTTTACCCTGAATCTGCTAGGTCTCATTTTTGACAATGATAAAGCCTGAGCTATGTACAAATTATTACGTTTATCTATTTCTCAGTTAAAGCAAAAATAAACAAAATTTATTTTTTTAAGGTGCTCACCTTGTATATATTACTCTGAGATGTTTTCGGTTTTATGCCAGGTAGCTATGTAATCTGCATGCAAAATATCGCCTTCCTCCAACAAATAGTTGTTGAGCTATACCGCCAACAGGCAGATAGAGAGAAAAAAGCATTTTAGCTTAATTGTAACTATTATAGTTATTTATGTATCAAGTATATAAATGTAGGACTTTCTTGGAGTATTTTATGCAGAGCGAGCGTAGCGTAGCAGTAAAGAGGACGAGTCAAATAAGGTTTGATTATGTACGAGCTGCATGCAAAACTTTACGTTCGAATGCACTGCAGAAGATATTATTTTATCTACAATATCATTTATATTACACACAGAAAATTCAAGTTGCTATTCAAACATTTGATAGTTTCGAAGTACGCTTTTTCTAGGTTAATTGCGTTATTAATATCAAGAATAACGATCTATTACCGTAAGGTATTAAAGATGAATTTATTTCTATTATTTGTAAAGTTTTCAATAACCTAATGCAATCTTCTTTCCTGATATTAATAAAATGACATTTATTTTCATAATAACTATTGAACATTGACAGGCGAACAGGTGGACTAAAGTGGCACTTTATGGACGCTAAATAATAAAGTGTTTTTGGAACAGTCGAACATAAAGCTTAGTCATGTTAAACCATTCAAAAAAAATGTTTGTCCCCCCCCCATGATTACAGTAGTTCCTGCGCCGCTGGACGTCGACACCCAAGAGACGGAGACTTTTAAATGGTGACTCCTAGAGTACTAAGGAACATTTGTGCTAAAAATCAGGACTACATTATTTTTTTTTAGGTAAATATCTATTATGCCTTGGATACGTAGTAACATGAAACCCACGGCTTTACATCACTTTCAAATGATATCATTCAGTAGAGGGTTAAGGGTTTAATCCGCATTTTTATTTTTGAAAACTTCACCGGGGCCAGGGATCGAACTCGTGACCCTTAGATCAGTAGTCAGAATGCTTAAATACTGAGCTACCACGCCCAGCTTTTGATGGTTAATTTATAAATTTATACACAGATATCACTTATCCGCCGATGTCAAGCATGTATTCAAGCACAGGGTGGACATTTCGAACAGCTGCTTTAAGCTGAATACATTTTATCTTTTGTTTTTTATTGCAATTACCCTTGTTTGTGTTTATAGTTTTAATTTTGTACTTTTTTTTGTTAATAAAAAGATTTGTATTTGATTAAATCATGAAGTTGTGAACTTCAAGTAGCTATCTTATCTTAAGGAAGCGTTTAACGACAAAACGTTTATATACAATTTTTTACTTAAAATATCGTCAGCAATCATCTGTCGAAGTTTGTACTTGACCTTGTAGATCACCCTATATTATGAGGTAACTCATGGCACATGATTTATATTTTGCGTTGATAAAAAAGACAAGCGGGTAAATGAACTTGAAACGAGTTGAAATATCAGGAGAGTGAACTTATCTGTGCTTATTTATATCAGGAAGATTACCGCAACTTTGCATAAATGCTCCTGATAAGTATAAATATTCACAGATAAGTTCACTCTCCTGGAATTCCAACTCGTTTCACGCTCATTTACCCGGAGAGACCTTATACTGATTGCAGTAGCATCAGCCAAGGAGAGGTCATCATAGCTTAGAAAATATTTCCCTACATACGTTTTATGATAACTATTTTTAAGATAAAAGTTCTATATAAATCCCGTCGGCCTAAATCGTGCAAGTGATGATTATAAATCCCATACAAGCTAAATTACCTGCAGGAACCATAAAGTCTAATACAGTTCCAAGAATTGGATGACCGGGTGGCCCGGGTATTCGGTCAATTATTTCCCTTAGTTTTCTTCGGTTGTAGAACCACCGGACTATACCAAATATACAGAGGGAGCCCACCAACAATATCAGTATTGATGAAATCATGGTTTAATTGTTTTAAACCTTGCTATAGCGAAGGGGTCCAATGCCTGGAAATATATGTAAAAAATAATAATATTATGAGCAATCAAACTTATCTTAATTATAATTTTCAGAGCTCACTTTAACTGTTGACAGTTTCGTGGAATTAAATTGAGAAAATGGAATGAATCAACTATCTTACAGAATATAGAAACTGATAAGCCACTAATAACGTTGTGTATTGTCTAGTACATTTCAATTTATACTGAAACCATCGGCACTGAGTGTTTGTTTTAAATTTATCTTATCCAAGCTGGTAACTATCTCATATTATTTATTATTCTCGACTTTTTCGTCTGCGAACGTTTCAAAATATAAAAACACTAAAACTGATACTGAGGTCTTTAAATTACTAATTAAGTTATTAAACAACTTCATAACCAGTTTAAAGTTTATTCTTGTATAAAATCAACTTTATTACAGAGGCTCAATCTGTAATAATGTTAGTAAACTGGAAACGCTCTAAGGCAAAAACAATAACATTTGTGGTAGAAACCTGGAATTTTAGCACTATAAATTGCTATATCACTGCTTCAACGAATAACAATGAACGCTAAATCTACATAACAGTTTTATGCAATAAATAATCTTTAATTAGCCAAATTAAACGTTAAATAATCAAATATATTTAACCATTTATAAGACAATGGTCACTATTCTAACTTAGTGAGGCAACAAAAAAAACCGTTCGTTTTTTTAGAAAGAAACCTGTTTTTTGTGTAAAAAAACCAAGCCGTCTGGTTTTTTTAAAATGCGTTTTTTTTTCAGAATTAAAGTGTAGTGAATAACAAGTAATTTGAAAAAAAACAGATATTTTTAAATAAAAATAATACATTTCGTATGTAAAGTGAATTATAGAATTTCAAATAACAGAAAAACGCAAATATTTCTAAACAAAAATAGAAAAATAGCCAAAGTGGATATACAGGGGGTTAGGGAAGTCGACGGAAAAATTTCTAAAGATTAGCTTTTTTTATTTTTTTCAAATAAGTCGAAAAATCTTTGATGGATTTTATTCATATTTTGGCCATGCGTTTTCACCAGTAAACTTAAGCTTTTTGTGGAATAAACCCTAATTTCAAAAATTACAGGGTGTTTAAAAACTTTGTCACAAGTAATTATCCATCCATATTTTTTTAATCCCCTGTATAATCACTTTTTTGTGGATAGCTACTTTGATCTATGAGCTATTTCCTCTCTTAAAAAAATTTAGTTGGGTAAACGGTTTAGCCACAAAAAAATATTTTCTAAATCCCTACAAGAATTAATCAGTAATTTTAACTGAACACTAGGCAAACCGTTTACCCAACTAAAATTTTTTAAGAGAGAAAATAGCCTATAAATCAAAGTAACTATCCAGAAAAAAAATTGGTGGTGATTATACAGGGGGTTAAAACATTTAAGAAAGCTGGTCCCTTTAAATAATTGGAGACCTGCGTTCGAAGGAATAATGGGTAATAATGCGGTTGTCTAATGCGTGATACCCACTACATCACTACGTGTCATGAATCTGACACGCGACAGCCGGGTGTGAGAGTGGGGATATGGAAGCTCTGACCTTTCGCCGTGCAGGCCAAGCTTCTTCATGGGGTGCTAGTGCCTCACCATTATTATTATGAATAATTTTTAAAGCCCTCTAGCGGCTAAACTAAGCAACTTTGTATATAGGTAAGTTGAGTTAAATATTAATATTTCGGGCCAAGGATTCACCCCTAGACATTTTTCCGTCGACTTCGCTAACACCCTGTAGAAATTATAATAATGCAGAAATTACTCGCTAACAGACATCGCTGACTCCTCAACTGACTCGGAGTCAGTCAGTATCCATGCAGTTTACGTCGCCCATATCACTGTCTCATGACTCTGATGAATCGCTAACGTAACTTGATTCGTCGATCAGGTCGACAGTTTCACAACTGGGTCCAGTTTAAAACAACTTCCAATAGTAGGGGTGGGGCGGGGGTGCTCTCATAGACGCAAGCATACGCTTTGCTGTTCTGTGAGTAATACGTAATACGAGTAGGCAATAGGTATAAAATGTTACTTTTGTTTATTAAACATTTGTCTAGTCTGTGCTGTAGTCTTCTTGAACTTTAAAGTGCATGTAAAATCAAAATAAGTTTAAACTTTGTCGTTTGCTTATATGCCGCCAACCATACCTACCGAAACGTGCCGCCAATTACAAAACTGAATAAAAAAACCAAAAAAAAAACAAACAAAAAAAACTGTTTTTTTCTGTTTTTCTAGGTTTTTTATTCGATTTAAAAAAAACGCGTTTTTTACATCACTAATTCTAACCACTCTGCCTAAGGCGCAGAAGTGTATTAGGTACGATCAACACGGAAGTAACCAGAATTTACAATTTACAATTCGCGATGGTTATTTCTGCCATATTTTGAAATACATGTTTGCTATGTGATCACTGCTCGTGTAGTACTTGTTTTTATATTGTGTTGCAAGTTCGAGTTTTTGTGTTTACGGTATTCTGAATCGCAAACGCACGTTTACTGAACTCTGTTTCTGTAAAGAGCCTCTTTACGGGCAAGATCGGTAAAAATTTATAACGGGCTCTAAACAGCCCGTAAAATGTTTACGAGGTGGTCAGAGTCCATTATAAATTTTTTTCCAGCTTACCGGTAAATTTTTACCGATTTTGCCCGTAAAGAGATGTTTTATCTATGGAAACAATGTTTTGTAAAAAAGGTGTTTACGATTCAAAATACCATAAAACATTGTACAATACTCGACCATTACTAGAATGTTACTGGCTCGCACGAATAACATGCTCGCTTCGCTCGCTCGTAACTACCGTGTTAGTCCGTAGAGTTCCAAGTAACAAGTAACAAGTAACAAGTATGCCTAATTAAACGATAAACGTATGCTCTACAGTGAAGGTAAAGTTCAGGTATTAGTTTGCATTATTTATACTTCCTCGGAACTTTAGTGCTTAAAAGATTCAGTTGTTTTACTCAAATAATAGAAACCTAGAAATATTTCAAAGAAGCAAGAAAATCATCCGATCCCCTCCCGAATCAGAGGCAGCAACTGTAAAAGACGAAAACATGGGAGAATTAAAGGAAATCAAAGACGTGATAAAAGCAATGTTAGATGAAAGCAAGAAAAATACAGAAGAAAACAGGAAGTTAAGAGAAGAACTGGAAAAGAGAGAGAAGAAATGGGTGAGTGAGAAAAAACAAGTGATTAAAAGAATAGACCTACTAGAAAACAAATTCGAAGCGATTGAAAAAGAGAACCGTAAATATAATCTAGTAATTAAAGGAGTGAAATTTGAAGATAACCCAAAAGAACAAGCAGCAAAACAATTTCTAAGTGACAAGCTGGGGGTGGAAATAGAAGTGAAGACGGTAATTACAGTGCAGGGAAAAAATGGCATAACTACCAATATCGTAGGAATCAAGGACTGGAACAGTAAACAGGCGGTAATGAAAAATAAATACAAACTAAAAGGAACTCAAATCTACATAGATAACGACATGACGATAAAAGAAAGAGGCGTGCAAGTTGAAATTAGAAAAATCGCGAAAGAACAAATAAGTAAAGGGCGGAAAGTAAAAACCGGGTATAGAAAGATCAATATTGAAGGAGTGGAATACGTATGGGACGACGAAGAAAAAGGTGTAGTTGAAAAAGCAAAAAACTAGCAACACAGAAAAGATGGACCAATATAATAGATAAAAGTCTTACAACACAAGCCTCGGAGTCTGAAAAAATAAAAACGGCAATTGCTATGGAAAAAGGCAAGAACAAAATTAAAGACCTGAGGAAAATAGTAACATGGAATATGCAAGGATTAAATGAAGAAGGAGCAATCATAAATTTGGTAGAGGAAGTAAAGAAATATAACATGGAGATAATAGCATTACAGGAAACACAGTGACTATGTCTTGTATCATAGTGGAGGGGAAACTAGAACATTTGGTACAGGATTCTTAATTAAAAAGGGTATTCACTCAAAAGTAAAAAAAAATCAACCAATATCTGATAAACTCTGCTATTTATCAATAAAACTAACAACTACAAGTTTAACCATAGTAAACATACAAGCACCTACTGAGGAAAAGGATGACGAACAAAAAGATATATTCTATGAAAAAATAGAGGAAGTACTAAATCAACTTCCTAGACGTAATGTGCAAATGATAGTAGGAGATGCTAATGCAAAAGTAGGAAGAGAAGACATTTTTAGAAACATAACGGGAGGGGAAAGCAAACATCAAGATAGCAACGAAAACGGCCTAAAACTAATTAATTTTGCAATAGAAAAGAAAATGAAAATAATGAGCACACATTTTAGGAGGAAAGAAATACACAAAGGGACACGGATCATTCCAGGAACTAATCACACGAACCAAATCGACCACATTTTAATACAGGAAAAACACGCCAATCTAATAACCAATGTCAGAACATATAGGGGGGCTGATGGTAATTCGGACCACTTCCTAGTTGAAGTGAAAATAAAAAAGTCTAGCGCTCCTAAAGCCAGCAAAAAAAAGATAGGAAAATTAGAACAAAAGTATAATATGGAACAATTAAAAGACGAAACAACGGCGGAGAAGTATAAACAAGAAATCAGCGATAGTTATAACGCAGAATAGATAACAATAGTATCGAAGGTAAACGGGAAGTCGCAGAAACAATAATAACACGAGCAACCGGAAATAACCTGGAAAAACTCAAAAAGAAGAAGGAAAAAGAATGGCTAGATTCAGAGTGTAGCGAACAAATAAAGAAGAGGAAAAGACTAAGGAAAATATTTCTACAGACAGGAAAGGAAGAAGACAAACTAAAATATCAAAACCAAAGAAAGAAGACAAATAAATTATGTAGAGAACGAAAACGAAAACACGAAGAAGCCAGAATTTTTGCAATAGGAGATAGATACAACAGAAAAGACATTAGGAACTTTTACAAAGAAACTAAAGATATACAGAAAGGATTTCAAACGAAACCTGTACACTACAAGGATAAAGAAGGAAATATAATTGGAGAGGAAGAGGAGATAGTACCCAGATGGAAACAGTATTTCGAGGAGATGTTAAATGTAGAAATAGAGGGAACAGATGAGATACAGTACCAGATAACAGCAGAAAAGAAAGAAGACGAAATCACAGGGCCAACAAAAGAGGAAATAGATTTAATAATAAACTGTTTGAAAAACAATAAGAGCCCAGGGCAAAACAGAATAACAGCTGAAAATATCAAATATGGAGGCGAAGTACTAAGGCAAAATATATATGAATTGGTGAATGACATTTGGAAACAGGATTCGATGCCCAGAGCCTGGAAGAAGGCAATCATTCTCCCAATATACAAAAAAGGAGATGCAACTGAATGTTCAAACTACAGAGGAATTGCTTTATTAGATGTAACTTATAAGGTGCTGGCAACTTGGATTAAACAAAAACTAGAAGAGAAGGCCGAATGTAAACTGGGAGAATACCAATGCGGGTTTAGAAAGAACAGATCAACAACGGACCAAATATTTATGCTAAAACAGCTACTAACATCAAGCTATGAATATGAACTGCCGACTCATATGTTATTTGTTGATTTTGAGAGGGCATATGATTTAGTGTCAAGACAACAATTAATGAATGACCTTTACGATCTTCAGATCCCTGGAAAATTAATCAGACTTATTAGAATGACATTCAGCCAAACAGTAAATGCGGTGAGGGTCACTGGGAAAATATCAACCGAATTTGAAGTACGAAAGTCTACGCGAAGGTGACCCGTTATTAACACTATTATTTAATATAAGTCTGGAGGCAATAATAAGAGAAAGCGGCATCAACAAAAACGGTACACTACTTAATAAGAGTCATCAATGTCTAGCGTACGCTGATGAACTGGTGCTATTAGCAAGGAAAAAAGGAGAATTGCAAGACATAACAAAACAGTTAATAGAGCCAGCGAGTAAAAGAGGTCTAAAGATCAACCAAAGCAAGAGTAACTACATGCAGCTAAGAATGAACTCCAAGAACAAAATTGAAGGTGGAGTGAGAATAATAGCATTCAGGGAAGAAATCATGGAATTCAAGGAAGTAGAAAAGTATGTGTACCTAGGAGTTCTGATAGACGACAAATGCGAAGAGGAAAAAGAAGTTCAATTCAGAATGGCAAAAAGTAACAGGTGTGCTGGCGGACTACACAAAATACTAAGCTCAAAAAAGGTAAGTAGTGGAGCAAAAATCAGACTATATAAGACGGTGATAAGACCCACACTACTGTATGGTAGCGAAACATGGGTAATAAACAAAAAAGTCCAAAATATGGCGGAAATATGGGAGAGGAAAATTTTCCGGAGAATCTTCGGTGAACAAAAGACAGATATAGGATGGGAAAGGCGAACCAATAAAGAGTTATATGATTTATTTGGCGAGGCTGCGATAACAGAGGTTATAAAAGCGAAGAGACTAGAATGGGCAGGACATCTAGAAACAATGAGTGATGAGAGGACAGTCAAGTCAATAGGATGGAAAGACCCAGCAGGGACGAGAAAAAGAGGAAGACCCAAGAGGAAATGGCGAGGTGGAGGATGAAAGCAAAGGACAGGAAGCAGTGGAAAACCATAACCAAGCTATGGGCCTATATATATATATATATATATATATATATATATATATATATATATATATATAATAGAAACCTAACCTAGTTTTGTAAGTGGTATCCTACATGGGCACCACTCTTAGCAATTATTTTGGTTTTATCAATATTTTGACCGATATGTGTTTCCGATTAATTAATTGCAATTCAAACTTAATGTGCCACTTCCTCAAAATGGTTCAGATAGTACATTTTATTACATAACGAGTGAGCAAAAGGTCTTTCAGTCCTGGGAGGCTATGCACTGGAAGAAGCATGGCATGGCCGCCCAGAGCTGAAAGACTTTTTCGGCAATCGTTTTTCTTAAAGTAGCTTGTAGTAGGTATCAATATCTACTTTATTTCAGAATGTCTGGCTTTCGATATCGAGATCTAGAACATATGTCTCTCAGAACTATTATTAGAATTAATTGAGGGCTTCCAAAGAGCAGGCTAACTGCTCTTGGGAGACCGACAGCGATACCGAAAACGTTGCAGATATACTGACACCCTCTGTAGCTACCAGAAATACTTCAGACACGTCTGGTTACAGTACAACAACTTCAAAGCTTAAAAGAACAACAGCTACAGTTTTGCTAAAAAATATTTCAGGCCGATAAACCGAAGATATTTAAGACTGCTCATTCTATAGCCGATTACGATTATGAAGTAGAAGTCGATGATATTTCAAACTCAGTTGATTTCATAATCTTCAGAATCTTGAAAACCGAAAAAGCGATACAATCTGTGAAATACAGCTGAAATAACGAGGAAAACGGAAATGATGGAGAACAAGAGGCGAGACGTTCACACAAACAATAAAAAATTACAAGGAAAGAAAGGAAAAGTTACAATGGACAAAAATTCCAAGCGATCATGTAAAATATGAAGAATGCAACTTCATTAATTTTGGTTTAAGCATTGGTTTTAATTCATCCAAGAAAGGGTATAAAAATTTTCACACGTGAACCCGTAAAGCTTTCGCGAGCTGCGGGAAGAGAGAAGAGGACAAACGTTGGGTCAGAGTAATACGATGTGAGTTACCTTTTTGAAAGAATTTTTACAGCCCTAAACTACGGCTTCCACCCGATATATAATCCGCTTTGCTGGCGTAAACTTACTTTGAGTTCTGTTCTCGTATAAGCGAACCGAGGGTTGTCCGTCTCTATTTGGCCTATTTGTCAATAAATCGTCATTCGAGCCGGTATAAATACCTCGTCTTCGTGGTGTGTATCATCAATTACTGCGTTGCAGCTACGTACATCAGCGTGTATAATAATATTGAATGTTCATGAATATTTAAGAACCGACACATTATGTATTATGTATTATCTGTAACCGCATTTACCTTGCGGTGTATAGACTGACTTAAATTATTAGCGTATCCCTGTCTGAATGTGCTAATCGCTATTTTGTCTATATTTAGGCGTTGTATTGTCACGCGTTCAGGTAGCTTAAGAATAGCTTCATACGGCTTCGGTTCTTTCAGCTCTGACTGATGTGGATCATAGGTAACCTTATGTACTAAATATAACCGTATTAGATTGTATTCCGTTTAACTTCTTGTAAAACCAAATGCAGTACGCGTTGTCAGAAAAGTAAGAGAACTTATGTCAGAGCAAACTAGAGGCAATTTGAGTGCGATTACAAGCTCTGAACTTCATTTTCCGAAGCTCTGAGCTAGGTCGTCTCTGATAGAATCTTCTCACTACATCTCTGGCCAATAAACTATCATGAAGGTGGCGCTTAAACAATAATAAACATATTTTCATCGTCTCTTCCGATTTGGCTTTCTCAATCAAACACATGCTCTGTCAGTTTAAAACCACGCCCACAGCACTAGCTAACAGCTTACCAACCTTGTATATCTGTTGCATTAATAAGCCGGTGTCAACCTGAAACAACTTCGAATCTTCTGTTGCAATATGTCAGAATCTCTTTTCGTGCGACATAATAGAATGTAAATTATAGTAGAGCACAGCCGCTTATACGCACAGCAAAGATGTAAATATGTATTGACATCGATACCGATAAACTACACATTTTTTTCGATATTTTTATCATTATGGGATTCCAGCCGGGCCTACGACAGTATTGGTAATATTATGATAATTTATGCGTTCAGATAACAAAGAAAATGATGACACAAACAAGTTTTTTGATTATATTACGTTATCTGCATTTTAATGACAATGCAAAAATGGCTAATGGAGATTCTTCTGAGTGTGGTAATCCCCTTCTCGTAACTTGGCTTTAGATGCAAGTATAGTTGTTTTCAAGGGACAGACTATCCTGAATCAATACATGCCATTGAAGAGGGGGTTTAAAATTTTGGCAAATGCGCGTTCACAGTCAAGCTACTTGCTGAGTTTTAAGGTTTACGAGGGCAAGAGCAAAGATAATGCTCATGAAGAACTACTACTGGAGGAAAACAATACAATAACTGTATGAACCATTTCTCAATACTGTGTATATTGAAATAATTTCTTTCGAAACTTGTAGCTACTAAATCGATTACACGATAGAGTAGCATTTAGCCGTGGTACATTTAAGACCACAAGAGAAAAATAATCTGAGGATTTTTTTTCTACTGGGATATTTCTTAACCAAGGTATTCCGATTTTGCCATGTGTGAAGGTTATTCCATGATGAAATGAAGACAGGGCCAGAAAAGATGTAGTCATCGTTAGTTCTTTCCCGAAACAACAGAAACTCTCTTATGTACGAATACAACTGAACAACGCAAATCTTCTAGACGCCCAGTAGCAATATATAACTCTTCTCGGTATATGGAAACCGTTGAATGGAAGTCCAGTTAGTTAATTTCGTTTGTGTTTCCGACACCACCCACTCTTATAAAGTATACAAAGCAACACTAAAAAGCAAAGATCCTCACGTAAAATCAATGTTACATCTACAGTTTCGGAGTATCTCACCTATATGTGAATGTAAAATAATTGTAAGCGAAACAGTCGAGTTTCTCGATTATTGATCTTTCACGAAGAGCCTTTGTGGATCTAAAATTCTTGGAGCAGGCCAAGACCGCTATTGTTTAAACAAACTAAAACTTTCAGGGCGTTGTTTTCTGCACGAACGGTCGTAAACAGCTCTAGCCGGTCCCCATACGACTTCTTTAAAGTTATTCTACAGTTGCTCAAAGAATAACAGGACCCCCATTTTTCGCTTATACGTGCAAGCTGGCTAAAAATTTTATAATGCTTAGACCGCTTTTTGCCGCAGTTAACTGCTTTTTTTGAAAGTGATGTCCTTGGATTCTATGAATTAAGCAACCAAATCCTGCTTAGAAGAGCTATTTGTCAAGATGCAACGTACCAGAAGCTTTCCCCTCACCATCGCTCGACATAACATAGACTTATAGATGTAAATACATGCATTTGTCAGCGTTTTATCGACAAAGGCAGTGACCGCAAATATAATCAGTTCTTGCTAAGACCTTAGAAAATCAGACTGAAGCGTGTTTAATTACTCCTTTTAATCCATTAATTAATAGCGTGAAAGAGGGAGTGATTAATCGTTTCTACATTGCTGAAACAGGTACGTACCCAAAACTCACTTCCGCCGCTTCGCTTGAACTTTGTACCCACATGTCGAATGTGATATCACAGGTGGCGATTTTGAGTTGTAGCCCGAGCTATTAATTGGCACATTTTGTGACTAAAATACTTGGGAGTTGATCCCTATTAATGGTTTATTTATTTGTTAGGCAATTGTCACTTTCGCCGTCATGGCTTATGTTTACAATTCATGTGTTACTGCGATTATTTGGGTTTGATTAAATGCCCCTATTGCTGATAATAATGTTGTGTTCTTTCCGCAATCTCTTCACCTGTACAATTTATATAGGTATGTAGCGAAGCACTAAAGACAGGTGGTGTATTATTAATTAGCTAGATTTGTTTTTTATGTTGTGAGTAACGACAAGGAGCCCAAATTTTTCGTAATTCTACTGTTGAATTTAAAGCCTCAAACATTTTTTTGCCTAATCCTTACACCACGACATATTCTACCGAGAGTTAATAAGCTAGCCCAGGCCGTCTCCACCCTTCGTCTAAGGGAGCGGTATAACGATAGCTGTTTTAAAAAAAAGTTTGAAGATTAATTCGTTCCAAAAATGAACCTAACGTATGAAAGGTACAAATTTTATACTCCAAGACAAATCAAGCTCAACAGTGTAAAACAACAGGAGTAGGTACTGCAAGAAAATCTAATTAAAACATTGGGATCAAAGATGAGGCAACAAGGAAGAGACTCTTTCAAAAAGAACATCTCACCTTGGAGACAGCGATAGAATGCTTTTCATCACGGAAAATTCCAAGAAGCAACTTAGAGAAATGCAGGAACAACCATCCACCTCAACAGAGATAGCTTCTATCAGCATAAAGAAACAACATGTTAGACAAGTTCAGCAAAACGACTCAAGTTAACTAGATCAACTGGAGCAAGGTCAATAGCCGGCACCCAAAACAAACAGTGTGTCTAGCATTTGGTAATACATGTAATATTTGTAAATTAGCTCACTATTTTCAAACATGCGTAGATACAGAAATAAAGAAATAAATCAAATTGTAGATGAAAATTTAGTTAAGAATGAATTTTTATCTATAGATGCAGTAAGTAGAAAATGTAACTATAAATACTGTGAGATAGAATTGCCTGTAAATAATAAAATAAATGTCCTCACTGTTTTTAAAATTGGTACAGGTGCAAGCGCCAACATAATTTCATTAGCACAATTGAAAGAATCTGAATTTAACATGAAGCAAATACAAGCAATTAATGAAACTCTATTGACATTATTTACAAGCCAAAAAATTCCTGTGGTAGGAAAATGTTATTTAGATCTAAAACTTAAAGTTAAATTTTTCATAAATGTATTTTATTATCTGTAACCTCATTTACCTTGAGGTGTAGATGCTGGTGCTTTGTACAATGCTCAACTAGACCCTGATTCGGAATACAGAGTTGGAACGCATCTTTTGTGTTTGCGCAGCAACCTTTGTGTGAGGTGTCTGTCATGGTGATGTGTTGACGTTGTTACTCCATCTCTTAGATCTGTGTTTCTGAGTAGAGCACAGTTAATTTGGTGCCCAACTGTGAATGGTCTCACCGAGCTCGATTCCAATCGCCAAGGCTGCGAAAACATTCCGGCTCCCCCGAGATTCGAACCGACAACTTTTTTAATGCACGCCTAGCGCTTACCCAACTGCGCTACGCGGCTTCTCTCTTGAGAAATATGGAATTCTATATTGTGAAGGGTAATTATGGATCAATAACAGGTTGAAGTACATGCACATAAAGAAAATCAATCTAACAAATAACAATAATTTAAATTTAGATTATAAGATATTAATAGACGATCATTAGAACTTTTAATGGAATAGGTAAACCATATCACATTGAAATTGATAATAATGCTAAACCTAATGTCAAACCTATTAGAAATCTGCTAGTTGCTTTAATTTTAATTAATTTGAAAATAAAGAACAGTTTAAACTCAATTGTCGTACATTGACATGACAGAGACATTTCGTAGCTATGTACCAGAAAAGAAAGGGGCGCAAAATCATTAATCCATGAAGTAGAAAATCGACAGTTGAAACGGTATGGGTTCCGATAATGGATAGAGGACGCTCTAAAACGGCAAAAGCCAAAGACGCAACTATGACCTTCAAACTAAAATTTTAACAGACTTTATATGCAGAGTGGGTTACGAAGCCAGAAACCCCGTAATATTTGGGACTGCAATCCAACGTACATATTTTATATCAAAACAGATACATAAGCTACACAATATTTGCCTAAAAGACATATGTGTCATAGCCCACTCTGTGTACATATTGCAATGGCTTATGAGATATTGTTGTGATATGATTGATAAATAAATTCAATCAAAGGTCCACCACAAAAATTATTTTTAGTTTTGAAAAAAATCAAACTTCGACTGATTAATTTCTGGGTTCGCCGATTTATAATATTCGCTATAATAGTTTGCCCTATATTGATAATGCATCCATCTGTTAATAATAAATTGTTAGCTCAGATAAAGTACACATGAAACTCAAAATCTCAGGTCTTGGGTTCCTAATTTCAATCGAATTTTAAAAACTGGCTCGGACGCCACTGCAAAAGTGATTTGAAATTCAATTCGAACCGTACTACGCCGGTGCAGATAAACTGACAGATAAACTGACCCACATAATTCAACTTACGCTGTCCGAGTGCGTTTTGAAATGAATTGTTAAAAGGTTTTAATGAGCAATTTGATTAGATAAGTTTTTAATTTCGCGCCTTCAATCGGCGTCACTAAGCTCTTTTGTTTTCCAGGCTAAAACCGCGATTAACTTGTTCCAAAAGAACGCTTCCATGCAATTGTTATTCTTAACCTCAAAATTTGGACTTAAAATGGAAATCCTGAAGACGTAGCTGCTCATGGACAGGAACAATCGCTGGATTTCGGTTCCGCAGCTCGTGTTTTAGGTAAGGTATCACTTTCCCTGCTTTTTGCGCCGGATAATTTTGCCAAATGCACTAACCTTACTTTCTTTCAGATGCTGCCTCGGAGACCTCTTCTATGGTGCCTGCGCTGTTTGTTGAGCCCCCTGGATGCTGAGACGAATGTGCGGAGTCTTGTAGACCTCGGCCGGATCTGCTGGTACCCTATATCAGCCTCTGGAAAGTCGCAGAACACTTGCTCAGGATGCTGGGACGACTGCCGTTGGAATCGGAGGAGGTGGCCGACGAAAATTAATTTTATATCGTAGAAATCGCCACCTTTACTCTCACTGATGTAGCACAAATTTCTCTACACACTGGTGATATTTTAAACTCAATATTTTTATGTTTTTGTCCAAGTTTCTTATAAACAATAAAGCATATAAATTCGAATTGACAGGATATAAACTGGGTACAAATTAACAACTTCCAACAGTAAATTCAAATTTTTTCAATATATTTTGTGAAATTTCTTACAACTAAAATAAATGTTTTTCAAATTCTTCTTTAAAAACGTCTCTTCGCGCCACTCACTTCGTTTTATTATAATTGTCTTGTCGCGCAACACTCTATTGATTTACTATTTACACTAACTTTGTTCATTTCCTGTTAATGTGTGATTTTCTTCACTAATTAAATGTGTCCTTTTCCCCAACTTTTATATTAATCTTGGTTGCATGTTCTATTTTAGAATTTTCTTCTGGATTGTGCTCTATTGCACCATGATCCATTCATTTATCCTCTTCTCTTACCTTATTTTAAAAAGCTCATAACACAGGTCTTTATGTAATTATTATTTTTATAGCTAACGCTTCATTTTAAGCTGTGCATATTTTGAACTATTGTGCCAGTTTTAACAAAACGTAGGTTAGGTTTCTACATTGCCCAAACCTTTTATATTATGTTCTAAAATTATTTTACTGACTCCAATACATGAAAATTGAGCTTCAATATTTTTCTATTAATTCAGTTACTTACAATGTTAATGGCCAAGTTTCGCCATTGTGGTTACAATTTGATAATTTATACGGAATTTCTCAGTTGTATGCATTACCTCAACTCTGTGCTTTAATGACATTATTTTTAATTTCTTTGCATTGCTACCAGAGCTGAGTAGAGGGCTAAATACCACTGCAATATATGTGTAGATGCCTTTTAAAATAAATTGTCAATTCAAAACTTTAGAAGTTAAGCTCTTTCTTTGCATATACGCAATATTAAAATAGTTGGGAGTTTATAAATAAAAAACCGTTCTGTCGGTAAATAAGTTTTGTGTAGCAATTTTGTTAGATTTCTATATTAAAGTACAAATACTTTATAGGTTTATTCCGGTGCACTTCTCCTTAGTTTATCAATGTTTGATAAGATAACGCTGGTTAGAATTTAACGTCGACACTGGTGTAATTTTATATTGCATTGTCTAGTGATTCTAGTGCATGGTAGAGTAAATTACCAGAAATATTTACAATCTTTATCCGACGCGCAGGTAAGTAATTGCTGAAAATAGATAAATAGGCAGGTAGAAATAACTAAATCTGGTAAAATGTTTAAAGCTGTTGTGTATTTCTTAGCATAGCGAGTTTGGTAGTAGGGTAAAATCCTTAATCATTAATCAAAATCATAGATTCAAATCTTAGTGATGTGTTATTTAAGGAGTCTTATATTTGCTGTAAATACAGGTTTTTAATTAAATTTTGAATCTACATGTTCCCTTATAGATGTCTAAATGTGAGCAGAATAGAAGATTTTGAAAGAAAAATGTTTACTAGAACTCGAATTTAGAGTACGTCTTTTGTTAGTGTGTGTGTCTATCTCAGTACCGATGAATACAAAACAGTTGATAACGATTTATTATTTAACTGAAACGTTATCGTTGGTCTCTCCTGGTTAGATAACCGCTCACTTCATGTTATACTCAAAATTCCAGTTTCTAACGATTGCGTGTTCAATTGTAGTTTCAAATTCAACAATTTCCTTGCATACTTTTGGTAATTTACTCTTAGAACCTTCTAAATATATTTATTTTTTATGGTTGCACCGATACGTAAATTGTCAATATTAAAAAAGAAGTGTAGCGTAGCCCACCTCATCTTTATAGAGAAACTTAACAATTTTGTTGGCTTTGTGTGCTCTTGAAAACCCAATCTCGCATCTTTTATTTATGTTCGCGACTTGTGAACTCTCACAAGCTACTTATATTTTGGTTTGTGTTGCAGGAGTAAGATGTGAACAAAATAATAATATTAATAGCCTCTAAGTATCCAGCTATGTTTCCTATATCGCCCTTTCATCTGTTCTTCGGTCTCCCTTTTCCTTATTGCCAGTCTTGGATACCATTCTGTCGTAGTTTTTGTACATTTTCTCTCCATTTACCTACATGCCCCATGAAAACTAGAGAATGTAATTAACGATAGAATAGGAAGCTTAGGGAGATTATTCAATGCAACAAAAACATATTATTTGGGAATGCTGAAATACCAAGAGAAGTATGACAGTTTTTGGAACCGTAGTGGTGCCAACTCTAATGTACGGTAGTGAGTTATGGACATTATCAATCAAACGTAAATCCAGGGTTACGAGCTCGGAAATGAGATTTTTAAGGAAAAAGTAAAACTAGGTGAGACCAAATAAGTTTGTTGTTAATTTATATTAGCAGGAAAATAAAGTCATTATTATTATTATTGAGTTACAGCAACTATTGTCGGAAACGGTTGGAAATAAGCGCGCGCGGCGAAAGTTCATATCGGTGGTAGTTCCAGTCGGATGTAAATCCACATCAGTGAGAAGCCAGATCGGTTGGTACAACAAGTCGGTGGTATTTTAATTCGGTGACATATCATACATTTGTTACAAACTTCAAAAGTCGGTGGTAATTTCAGTCGGATCTAAATTCACATCGGTCATAATCCAAGTTCTTTATAAACCAAATCGGTGGTAGTTCATGTTGGTAGTCGATTAAAGTCCTTTCACATGGGATACCTAGTCTACAACACATTCAAATTGGTGATCTGAATCTGAGTTCACTTTTTCTGATTCGTGCAAGAGTGTAAACAGATGTTTTGGAGAATCTCCACTTGTGATAGACTTTGCTTTGATTTGAATTAGGTACTCTTGTAATGACGCTTGTATTCAAACCAGACATATTTGTGCCGTAAAACATCGCTTTTGTAAACTATTTGAATAATATACTATTATTTTATTCCGCACTCCGCCAACAGCCGTTAGGCCAATTATAGGCGTCACTGTACGTTTTATGAGGACTTCCAACCCCACTAACGACTGTCATGATGTTATTATGACAACCGGGACCAACTTTTTTCCGTGGCAGCCGTACCACGAGGTGCCGGGAGATGCAGCCGTGGAACTCCCATCCAAATTCTGACCAGAGAGAGCGTTGCTTAACTCTGCTGATCGAACGTGGACGCTTGTTCAAGCTACACCACCCGGGACCCGCCTATTATCTTCATAGATGTTGCTATAGACTATTAACCAAATTAATTTTAGTATCGTTAAAAACTTCATTACCGCACTCAGTACGGTAATGGACATTACCGCACTCTTTCTATATAAAAAAATACATTGAACCAGAATTTATTGATGAAGATAAAATATTGAACAATACATGTTTGCTTATGGCACTTAACGAAACTCGCTTGATTGCCGCAAAACTCGTAATCAAACTTGTATCGTTAATATCTATATATATAAAAATCAATCGCCGTGTGTTAGTAACACAAAAACTCGAGAGCGACTTGACCGATTTGGATGATTTTTTTTCGTTCATCTTACTTCCGAGGTGGCTTAACAAAAAATAACATTCGGAAAAATCCAAAGGGAAAGCCGAAAAATTGGAAAATATTGAAAGTGTGTTTTTCTATACACCGTACGACTTTCTATTTGCAGTCATACTTTTATGATTCTGTGCTTAATGGTTTGAAGGGTTTTCCCCAAGATGTCATAATCCAAAACAACGTTTGCCAGGTCAGCTAGTCTATTATAATACTGTTATTTTTATATGGTGATTGGAATTAAAACGTACTTGTTATCGATTTTTGAGGTATAACGATGTTTCAAAAAAATGTTTGCTGACCGTGTGTGTATTGTAACAAGTTTTCGATTAAACTGTTACGAGTAATGAGCAATAAAAAAGAATCACTGCATATTATACGCATGGTGTGACAAACAACTGGTACTTATAAAAATATTCTGTTGCAGGAGTTGCTGATAGTGACAAAATATGGGAGAAAATCTGATTCGCATACTCGATCAAGTGATAGAACAACTGCGATGTTCCCAATGCAAAGGATATTTATCTTGTGGACCAGTGCGACTGCTTTCTGATGGAACATCAATCTGTGGCCAGTGCTTGCCACCAAATTCCGATGTGGTTTACAGAGAGCTGATACTAGAAGAAACTATTTTGAAGCATATCGCTTTTCCATGCAGTTTTAAAACGAAGGGATGCAGAAACAATGTTGCTTTCGGTGAAGCTGTGGAACACGAGTCGAAGTGTATTTATAAATCATATGACTGTCCTTGGTCTGTACTTGATGATGAGACCTGTTGTTGGAATGGTTTACGGTCAGAACTGTTCGACCACTTAACCAAAAACCACTCTTCTCGTTTATTAGAAGCTGCAAGTTTTATTGTTCAGGTTGATCAAAATTGTCAGGGAAATTTTGCAGTGTTAAAAGACGACTTGGTTCTTCTCGTTACATATTTATATCAAACTAGCACGCATAATTTGAATTATGACGTTAGATATTTTAGCACAGATGGGGCAGTTTCTGGAACTTATGAAATTAATATAGAAAATAATGAGGTCCCCAACTGTCATTTTTCTCTGAAAGAAAAGCAATGTCCTATCTTTGATAGCTGTTTTAACAAACTAAATAATATGTTAAATGTAAGCAAATATATGGAGGCCTTGGACAATCCCAATAGTATTAAAATCAGTATTATTTTAAAAAACACAAACTGGAATAAGTTAGCTCTAGAAACGATTACAAGTACTTTAACAGTAGATCACGAAAAACTTGCATCACTTCAGTGCAAGAAGTGCCTTGAAGAATATCTTGTTTTTCCAATATTCGATGTGGAACAGAATAAAACTGTTTGCTGGAAGTGTGCCTCTGCTTACTGCAATCGTAAGAAATCGACTGATATGAAACTCCGGCAACGCATAGCAGAAACAAACTTTCCCTGTCGTTGGAAAGGCTGTAATTTTATAGGTACCGGGGACATCATTCGTGCACATGAAATATCTTGCCAGTTCCGACATTATTGTTGCCCAATATGTTCTGCTTTAATTAAAGCAACATTTGTAGATAAACATTTAAAAAATCATAGAAGTGCTGGAGAAGTGTTACATAGAGAATTCGCTATTTTACATGAAAGCTGTAAATTTCCCAATTATGTTTATATAATTGAGAATAATAAAGTTATTGTTGTTAAAAATTATATGGTGGACAATACTTTTATGGGAGAATTGTTGTTGAGCACTTTTTGGGATGAAAAAGTTATTGTATGGTTATTCGAAGCTGGGTATGTAACAATTAATCCAGTAGAATTTATTCTTTCTAAAGACACACCTAAAGCTAATTATAAGCAAATGCATCCAGAAGTTTCTGGTAATAAAACGCTATATATGCAGTTACGATGCTATAAATGAAATAACTTTTGATAGTGCTAACTAATTATGCTACCATGTAATCCACTGCATATAAAATAAAACTTAACAGTTACTGTACTTTCTATATTAGAACATTGAGTGAATATTTTTTACACATTCGAAAGAGAAGTATTCCAATATTAATTTTATATAAATCGATGACTGCATAAGAATTGCTGAAGGTCGGAGATATTTCTTGGACGCATTTAAATTTATGACTATGAATCTAAAAATTATAATTGCATAAATGCAGTTATATTTTCAGGAATGCTAAATACGATAAATAATATTTGCTATATTTAAGTAGGAGTAGTGAATTAATTAGTACACTTGTATTTAGTCTTATTTGTTACGTCAATCACTGTAATATGACAATAGATTGCTTGAATGCAACATAGATTTTGTCTTTACAGTTCAAATTCAACATAGTTACGCAGAAAGTATAATAAACATAAAAAAGTATTTCATGTGTTGTATTATTTAAAAGGTAATAAGTGTTTTCGATAGTCTAGCAAAACTTCTGAACTGTATTATGGTATGAACTAGTGATGGGCTTATTCGAATGAAAAATAACCGGTTATCCGGTTATTGAAATAACCTCTGTAACTCGGTTTTCGTTCCAAGTATTCGAATGAAAAATAACCTCTTCCTGATACGTACTACGTGCCGTATCTCAGCGACCTGCGAGTGATCGAAATTCTGTAAATAATAGGTCATTCATAACCATAAGCAAGGCAGATTGTACTGATTGACCCAAGTGAGGCTCGCGGCTGCTTGTTGATGTTATTAACACATTTGAGACTCACAGTCGACCAGTAAAATTTATGGGGCCATTCCTATTAAAGACAACGCTCTACTGAGTATGAGATTTTCCGAAGCTGTGTTGGTATTAATTTATAACGGCCTAAATTTTTGCTTCGAAACGCGGTTGATTATGCCTACTACGGGATAAACAAAAAGCGAAATAATATTTTCCAATACCGTAACAGATTTATATTTAATTTTTAACAACGGAGCAGTCGATGCCCATCCGTCGTCATATGATATGAACGTGGGAAAAGAAGTGGATTTCGATGTTTAAAATTTTAAGTGTGCGTCCTTAGAACCGCGGAAGGCTGAACGTAGATAAATTATGAATTCTAAAGTATACCGGTATGATGTGCAAGCGAAAAGGGAAGGGTGGCTACTAGAGAATTTTAGGAACTAAAAATAGATTCAAAAGATACTTTGTATTCGCATATTTATAATTTCTTTATGATTAGTATTGATATAGCTATTCTCAATGGTTTAAACTCCTTAGAAATCAAATAAAAATCATTTATACAATTATTATAATTAACGATTAACTGAGTTCCTCTGCTATCTGCGAATTACTATGCCGATGCAGATAACGGTGAACCGCCAACCGGCAAACCGCCAACCGGCAAACCGGCGAAATCGAAACGAATCGAGAGCCAAAATTTATTCGAATGATTATTCAAATAATCATTTGGTTATTGATATCATTCGAATGCAAATAATTCGGTTATGAAAATTATCCGGTTATGCCCATCACTAGTATGAACACCAGCGTTATTACTGATACATTTTTTTGGTTTCATAAATACATTCAGAAGTTTGTAGCAGTACATATCGTAGCTTCTACAGGAATATCGTTCAATATTAATTAATCCTAATAGATAGGCAACTTTAAGCGCAAGACCAGTAGGAGGGGTTGCCTACCCTTTTTGAAATTTAATTTAGAAGGCCCATGGTTACGTTTATAAAAGAACAATAAATAATAAAAATTATTACTTCCTGTTTAATTAAGAAAGCAAAAGGGCGCTTCTCTATGCAGAAGCGAAGCAAATTGAAAATCCTAGCTTAGAAAGGATACAAGCAGACAATAGTAAGCCTTTATTTAACTCATACAGCATAGTATTAAAACATAATAATTTTTCAGGCAGATAGGATAAATTCCACAAACATTTTCTTTCTGAAAAGGGCAGTTATTATATAACTGGTAGGTAGACGGCAAACTAATACATACAAATCGTAATAGAGGGTTTTCCTTGATTCAGCTCTTAGTGTCACCTCTTTGACCACCAGCTCTTAGGGCTTCCTCTTTGACTACCAGCTCGTCGGTCTTTTTCATTTGACGCCAGTTCTGGTCAGTTGTATATTCGCCATGGAGAAGTGTGTCGATAAGTTAAGAGCGATAAGGAAAAGAGAGGACGCAATTAGAAATCTATAACCAGTTAGGAGATCACTCACCAGTCAAGGGCAACTTCTTTGGTTCGATGAGGAGTTCTTCATAGTTAATGTTGGCAGATGGAGAGGTAGAGGTTCAAGGGTTCTCTGCATTAACCGTATGTTAGTCCTGAAAGGGTTTAATATCGTTAGTTACACTTAAACCCGCGTCATAGCTTAAATATAATTAAATTAGGGCGTAATTAGGGCGTAAGCCTTAAGAATATTCAATAACAGATTAGTTTCAAGTAAAAACAATAGTTACTTACCAGGTGATGTGACCTGAAGTGAGATTAAATCGTTCTGTGACTGTCAAGTTGGTTTTTGGGTCACTTGTCAAATAATAAGTTTTTTTTTCATAAAGGACCTTTCTTATACTACATGGAATGATACCAATTAAACTAAATACCGATCATTAATCGTAATTAAGACCTAGGAAAGAGAAATACGAGGGTATAGAAAGCTCTTTATATTTTCAACTTACGAACCGGAGGTTATTAATTAAATAGGTATAAGAAATCTCCTAGATACTGATAGGTTCATTAATCCTAACGTTTTATTAGAACAAATTCTAACTTGTCAGAGAAGAATAAAACTTGCTAAATAATTACATAATGTGTATTAAAATTAGAAAGGTATAAGCCTCTAATGCATAACAATTGATTTGTGGACTGTTAGAAAGAATACGTAACCTTTGTAAACTTATTGAATTTAAAACTTTTTAAATAAAGTTATGGCGCCCATTTCTTCTGATTAATGAACTTTTACCTTTATATGAAAGTGAAACGAACTAAAAATCCCACAATTGTTAAACCCTGATAAGAAACCGTATCTTGAGCTAGTCGGTGAAGTGTAAGCCTTCAAAGGTAAGTAAGGATGAGGGTTACACGAAGTGGCGCCCAACGTGGGGCTCGAGTAAAAGGGACCATTTCAATTAAAAGAAAATTTAACGCTTCACTATCATAAAAGGTATAGTCCCGGAATTTAACAATTACTAATAGGTTGCATTGTATTCGATCATAAGTTCATTAATTGCATAGTAATTAAATCAATATGATAAAATTAAATTATTTAGCCTCAGATGAATTAGATTGGGAGTTGGTTACTAGAAATATCAATACTGAAAATAGGAATGTGGAGGAAAAAAGGAAATTATTAAGAACACAATTGAATATAGAGAAGTGTGATGTATCTAAAAGTTCCACATATTTACCAGTTGCCTTGGAGGTTTCTCAAGAAATAGATTTTTGCAGTAACAGAATAAAATATCTTAGAACATTAGCGCAGAACTTTGAAGATAAACCGTTATAAGCTACTTATGATAGATTAACTACCAAACTACAACATTTATATCGTAGGTTAGAATATATCGCGACTTCAGTAGATGATCAAGTTAAAACTAAATGGACTCACCTCAAAGATCAATGGTTAGAATTATCAGTAACAATTTCAGAAGTAGCTGAGGGATGATGCTATGCGATTCAATGATTTGGTAGCAGTGTTGGATCATCAGGACAACCTAATCAAAGTGATGTTAAAATGGAACTGCCAGTAGGAAGTACAGATCCGTTACCTAACATTAATTATGAGTTACCAACAGAAACAATTAATCAACCATCTCATAGTTCACCTAACATTAATAGTCGAAGGTAGAATTTGATATCTCGGAACAATGAATCAATACACAGAGAGAATGAAAAATTTAAATATATTACAAGCTCCGTCATACAATTATCAACAGGTTTTGTAATGAATTCAGTTAGTGTATCCAAGTGGAATATTAAGTTCTCAGGTAATACAGCTAGTCAAGGTGTTAACTCATTCTTAGAACGAGTAGAAGAACTAAGAGTGGCCAGAAATTTGTCATATGAACAGTTATTCTTAGAAGCAATAGATTTGTTTGAGGATCAAGCACTAATTTGGTTCAGGTCAATTAGAAGTAAGATAGGGAGTTGAAAGAAATAGTAGAATTACTAAAAAGACATTATTTACCTAGTGATTACGATGAAGCATTATGGGATGAAATTCGATCTCGAGTACAAGGTGTAGATGAACGTCCTCACATCTTCATAGCGGTTATGATAAATTTGTTCAATAGATTAAACTCAGTACCCAGTGAAGATATTCAGTTAAAATATATTAGGAAAAACTTGCAACCTTATTATAGTAGTCACCTTACGTTAACCAAGTCATTAGCATAAATTCACTTATTGATTACTGTCGAGATTTAGAAGAGACGAAAGAAAGAAATAAAAAATTTAGACCAAATTTTTCCTTAGTTAAAACACCTTTAGAACCTGACTTAGCATATAAAGTACAAGCTCAAGTAAAACGTCAAATTCATTTCTCTACTATTGGTAACAAGTTGTCAAATAAGTTAACCAATGCCTGATAAGAGAGAAGTATCATCTAGAAAGTTTATAAGAAATTTTACGAATGTAACTTGTTGGAATTGTAATGAAAAAGGTCACACCTATCATAAATGCAATAAAGAACGTACCTTCTTCTGCTACATTTGTGGGAATCCCAATGTTAATTCTAATAATTGCGATAAATGTAAAGGTTAATTTCGAAAAAACGAACAGAGACAAGCATCGTCCGCAGTCCGCGAAGCTTAAGTCCAACAATTCTAAGGGCTGAAAAGTTGAAATGGAATGAATGGTTAAAAAAAGTCTCACAATTTTGTAAAAGTTCTCAAGCTAATTATACGTTTTCACATAATCATAAAGATAATCGTCCTTTTATTAAGGTTAAAATTAAAAAACATGTCATTGTTAGCTCTTTTAGATACTGGTGCTAATCAAACTATAATAGGCAGGCAGGGTTTATTTGTGATTATTTCCTTCATATCCATAATAATGCGTAATCACCATGGTTTCTGTCAGTTTAATAATGACTAAAATTCAAACGTCGAAATTTAACCGCGGTTAAATTTATGTCAAAATTTAATCGCTTGTGCATAATTTTAACATGATTATTAAAGGTGCTTCACCAACTGAATTTTATCTATTTATTCAGGAAATAATCACGCCGAACATCCCGCGTGCATGTAAACTAGCCTGAATAAATTTTGACGTTTTCTGTCAGAATGTTTTGCTCTGAAGAAATATATCTCGTAAATTTTCCGCTTCAAAATCCCTCGTGCTGCGCACTCGGGATTCTTGTTGAGCGGCAAATTTACTTGACAAATTTCTTAGCAAAACATTCTGACAGAAAACGTCAAAATTTAATCGGCTATTTTAATGCACTTGGGATATTACTGTTGATTAATCAGCTTAAATTACCTTTAACCAAGCCTGGAATACAGATGAACTTGCAAACAGCTGATGGAAATTACCAATCTATTATGGGAATAGTAGAATTACCGATAACTATAGAAGGAATAACTAGAATTGTTAGTTGTTTAGTTTCCAATACTATTTCGGCTTCTCTTACTCTTGGAGTTGATAGTTGCTATGTGTTTAATTGAATATTACAGATTTTCGGTCAGGTCAATTTCAAGCTTCGGGCATGAATAGTTTAAATAAAGTCATTTTAGCAAGGGAAGATCTATCTCCGAACAGATCCGTGGTTTGGAAGTAGTTATAGATAAATTTCAAGAAATTAGTGGTCCTAAGCTTGGTAGTACAAATATGGTAGTTCATCGCATTGATACCGGTGATGCTAAACCCATTAAACAAAGATATTATCCAATGTCACCTCTTATGCTAGAAGCAGTAAATAAAGAAATTGATGAAATGTTAAAGTTAGAGGTAATTCAAAAATCTTTTTTGCCATGGAATTCTCCTATTGTCATGGTTAAAAAAAAGATGGTTCATTAAGATTTTGTTTTGATGGTCGTCAATTGAATAAGGTTACTAAGAGAGATGCATACCCTTTACCTTATGTTAATGGTATTCTCGATAGATTACAAGATGCTAGGTTTTTAAGTTCAATTGATCTTCAGAAAGCATTTTGGCAAGTACCACTTTCCCCAGATAGTTGTGAAAAAACTGCTTTTACGGTTCCTGGTAGAGGATTATTTGAATTTAAAGTTCTCCCTTTCGGTCTTAATAACAGCGCTCAAACTTTACAGAGACTAATGGATAATATTTTGGTCCAGAATTGAATAATGTATTTGTTTATATGGACGACGTCATAATTATTTCTAAGACATTTTCAGAACATTTAAACACGTTAGAACAGGTTTTCAATCGATTAAAGAATGCGGGACTTACTATCAATATTGAAAAATGTGAATTTTGTAGACCTTCATTGACATATCTAGGTTTCCTAATTGATGGAGATGGTTTGCGAACAGATCCGTCCAAAGTGGAAGCAATAGTTTCTTTTCCTACTCCAAAGAATTCCACAGAAGTAAAAAGATTTTTGGGAATGGCTAGCTGGTATAGGAGATTTGTTCCAAATTTTTCAACATTAGCTTCTCCTATGTTAGATTTAATTAAATGCCATCAGAAAAAGAAATCTATTAGATGGAATGAGCGAGCCGAGTCTTCTTTCAAGAACTTAAGAAATTATTAACTTCTTCTCCCATATTGAGTAGTCCAGATTTCAATAAAATGTTATTATACAATGTGATGCCAGTGACGTAGGTGTAGGCGCGGTTTTACTACAAGGTGAAGGGTCAGAAGAAAGAGTTATTGCCTATGCCAGTCGGTATTTGACTAGTGCAGAACGTAATTATTCGGTAACTGAAAAAGAGTGTTTAGCATGTTTATTTGGTATAGAAAAATACCGTCCTTATATTGAACTTACTCATTTCAAAATTGTTACTGATCACCATGCTCTTTTATGGCTACATAAATTACAATCACCTACAGGTAGATTAGCTCGTTGGACTGCTAGGATGTCACAATATAGTTTTGAAATAGAACATCGTAAAGGAAAATTCAATGTTGTTCCAGATGCTTTATCCCGAAATCCTATTCCTGTTGTTAATATTAGCATGATGACGTTAGAGGAAACAGATTTATGTCCGTGGTATAAAAGTATGATTGTAGAATAAAAGATCATCCAGAGAATTATCCTTGTGGAGAGTAGAACATAACATTTTATATAAGTACATTAGCAATAAACATGATATCTTGTCTAATTTAATAGAATGGAAGATAGTTGTTCCTAAAGCTAAAAGGTTAGATATATTACAACAATTTCATGACGAACCTACCTCAAGTCACCTAGGATCTTTTAAGACCTTTAGAAAAATAGCTGAAATATATTATTGGCCTAAGATGAAAGCAGATATCGCTAAGTATGTCAGAAAATGTGATATATGTCAAGCCAGTAAGTCGTCTTCTCAACTTCGTCCCGGTTAATGGGAAATCAAAAGAAAATTAAATATCCATTCCAGCTGATTTCAATAGATTTAATTGGTCCTTTACCAAGATCATACGAAAGGTTACACTTCTATTCTAGTAGTAACTGATTGGTTTACTAAGTTTGTGCAAGTACAACCACTTAGAAAAGCAACCGCCTCTTCTATCGTTAAGTTTCTAGAAAATGATGTCTTTTTAATGTTGGAGTTCCTCAAATCATTATGTGTGATAATGGACCTCAGTTCATAGGTGGACTTTTTCAGAAGTTAGTAGAAAAGTATAAAGTACAAAAGGTTTGGTATAACGCTTCTTATCATCCGCAAGTAAATCCGGTCGAACGTACGAATAGAATCATTACTACTGCATTACGCTCTTATATAAAAAAAAATCATAGAATATGGGATGCTCAAATTTATAAGATAGCACATGCCATAAGAAACGCTGTTAGTGAAGTTACGGGCTATACTCCATCCTTTTTAAATTTTGGCCGAACTGTTCCTGCTCACGGTGATTATTATGGTCGGTTAGAAAATTTAACAAAGGAGGACATATCATTAGAAACACGCGAACAGTTAGTTAAAGATGTCAATCAACTATCTCCTATTTATAGTGAGGTAATACAATGTCTTAATCAAGCCTATGAAAGGAATAAGCATTATTATAATCTGAGAAAACGGTCATTACATTTCAAGAAGGGTGACATAGTCTGGAAACGTAACATGGTACTTTCAAATGCGAAAGAAGGTTTTGCAAAGAAATTAGCTCCGAAATTATAAAAGCGAAGGTAGCCGAAGTCACAGATTCTGTAACGTACAAGTTAGTAGATTTGGACGGTAGGAATTTAGGAATCTGGCATGTAAAAGATATCAAACCTGGAACCAGTAGTCAACCAGATTTGATAGAGGAAGAATTATGAAGTTTCGTTTAAGCTTGTAAATAAATAGGTATAATTAAGTAGTTTGTTAATTGCCAAAGATAATTATTTCAAAAGGATTAGGTTGTATAACCGAACGACTTTTCTAACTTGATGTCATTGAGTTGTGGCATAGCACTCCTCAGCGAAACTGTGTCCTATGAGGTGCGGTTTATTATTTTAAAGACTCCAGTCTCGCATGACTGAAGATCTTGAATTTTAGGTAGTGTCCTATGAGGTGCTGTCCTTAGTTATCTATTAAATTACTTTACTCAAAGTGTAAAGTTAATAATTAGCTGTTAAATGCAAGAGGTTAACAATTACTTTTGCAGAAAAACAGACAAAATAAAAAGTAGCTTTATAGAATGGACTATGCCTCCAAAGCTAATTCCTTTTCTTAAAAAGAATTTACAGAAATGTTTCATATCTGGAAAGGAAATAAATGATGGAATTCTGGATACATTGGATTTCGTTATGGACAATTAAGATTAGAAAAGTAACTTGAAGTAACTTCAGTGGTAATAGTTAGAGTTCATAGATTGTAATAACTTAGTTAAAAGATAGGGTTTAGTGTACATAGATAATGAATAATCAATGTTATTAAGAAAGATTGTTTAAAGTTAATGTATTAGCAAATATTAAAAAGGGTGTTATAATAACTTTAGCCAACTGTCTAAAGGGGAGGATTTCAATTTTCTTATTAATTCCAGAAGGGAGATAGTGTAGCAGTACATATCGTAGCTTCTACAGGAATATCGTTCAATATTAATTAATCCTAATAGATAGGCAACTTTAAGCGCAAGACCAGTAGGAGGGGTTGCCTACCCTTTTTGAAATTTAATTTAGAAGGCCCATGGTTACGTTAATAAAAGAACAATAAATAACAAAAATTATTACTTCCTGTTTAATTAAGAAAGCAAAAGGGCGCTTCTCTATGCAGAAGCGAAGCAAATTGAAAATCCCTAGCTTAGAAAGGATACAAGCAGACAATAGTAAGCCTTTATTTAACTCATACAGCATAGTATTAAAACATAATAATTTTTCAGGCAGATAGGATAAATTCCACAAACATTTTCTTTCTGAAAAGGGCAGTTATTATATAACTGGTAGGTAGACGGCAAACTAATACATACAAATCGTAATAGAGGGTTTTCCTTGATTCAGCTCTTAGTGTCACCTCTTTGACCACCAGCTCTTAGGGCTTCCTCTTGACTACCAGCTCGTCGGTCTTTTTCATTTGACGCCAGTTCTGGTCAGTTGTATATTCGCCATGGAGAAGTGTGTCGATAAGTTACGAGCGATAAGGAAAGAGAGGACGCAATTAGAAATCTATAACCAGTTAGGAGATCACTCACCAGTCAAGGGCAACTTCTTTGGTTCGATGAGGAGTTCTTCATAGTTAATGTTGGCAGATGGAGAGGTCCAGGTTCAAGGGTTCTCTGCATTAACCGTATGTTAGTCCTGAAAGGGTTTAATATCGTTAGTTAGACTTAAACCCGCGTCATAGCTTAAATATAATTAAATTAGGGCGTAAGCCTTAAGAATATTCAATAACAGATTAGTTTCAAGTAAAAACAATAGTTACTTACCAGGTGATGTGGCCTGAAGTGAGATTAAATCGTTCTGTGACTGTCAAGTTGGTTTTTGGGTCACTTGTCAAATAATAAGTTTTTTTTTTCATAAAGGACCTTTCTTATACTACATGGAATGATACCAATTAAACTAAATACCGATCATTAATCGTAATTAAGACCTAGGAAAGAGAAATACGAGGGTATAGAGAGCTCTTTATATTTTCAACTTACGAACCGGAGGTTATTAATTAAATAGGTATAAGAAATCTCCTAGATACTGATAGATTCATTAATCCTAACGTTTTATTAGAACAAATTCTAACTTGTCAGAGAAGAATATAACTTGCTAAATAATTACATAATGTGTATTAAAATTAGAAAGGTATAAGCCTCTAATGCATAACAATTGATTTGTGGACTGTTAGAAAGAATACGTAACCTTTGTAAACTTATGAATTTAAAACTTTTTAAATAAAGTTATGGCGCCCATTTCTTCTGATTAATGAACTTTTACCTTTATATGAAAGTGAAACGAACTAAAAATCCCACAATTGTTAAACCCTGATAAGAAACCGTATCTTGAGCTAGTCGGTGAAGTGTAAGCCTTCAAAGGTAAGTAAGGATGAGGGGTACAAGTTTCTAGTAATAAGAAACAGCAGAATCATGGAAAAACTATGTTAGCTCTATTAATACCCAAACATCCGTTAAAGAGGTAGGTATGGCAAAAATTCGCAGTATAAAAGGAGACTTCTCAATTTCACAATTAAAGTTCTAAAATCTCCTCACAACGAACTAATAACATTCCTAAACAAATAGCAAATACGCTAGCGTTACAATTCCAAAACTTGTATAATAGCAAGAGACACAATACAGTAGTAACACCAGATACATTCTAATCCATAGACCCATCGCAAGTATAGAAACATATAATGAACCTTTCTCAGAGGTAAAATTGCAATATGCCATAGATAACTCTAAAAACTTATCTCCTGGACTAGATATCGTTCATTACGAAATGCTATAGTATATTACAGCCCAAGATGGAAGTGTTTCATTACTGTCGAGAGATTAGTTAGCTGATTGAGACGCGAAGCGTCGAAATCAGCTATTATCTCGATACTAAGGAACTTCCTGTAGAGGTTTGTATACTATTTTATTCGCAACCACTTTATTCTAAACAATAATTGGAAAAACTATTATATTATGATACGACAGGTTATGACGCGCATGAATGGTTCAACCAGATTCCCAGTGTCCCTACCTACTCCGTGGTCGGGAATGTACTTCCCGCACTCACTTCCCGCACTTGAGCGGGAAGTGAGTGCGGGAAGTAGCGGGCTGAAATGTACGACTTCCCCCACTCAAATGAGGTCAGGAATCTTAACATTACATATATGGTTGCGAATAAAAACAATTACCAGGTACATTCAAAAAGCTGCTATTGCAACTATACATCTAATCAAATTTGGACAAATGGAGTATTCCCATCAAACTGGAAAAATCAATTATTGTACTCATACTGAAACAAGACACAGATCCAACTAATCCAGGTAGCTATGGTCCTATAGGCTTAACGTCTACAATATATAAAGTTCTTAAGAAAATGGTAAGCCAACGATTAACTTTCTATCTAGAACGCCATACTCTAATAAGTGAACTACAAAGTGGTTTCAGAAAAGGTCATTGTACAATAGATAATATTCTACACACTTTCTTTTTTTTAAGTTTATTAGCAATCGGAATAAACATACAACACGGTATAAAATAAATCCATAAGCTAATTTGTGGGCTATGTACATTGCATGCTAAGAACAACACCCAGTGGTGTTAGCTTAAAATAAATTAATAACATTTTTATAACTACAACTAATACTATTTATGATGTCCAATTAGCGCTATTTATGAGTCTACACTGCCATATCTGTTGGCTACTTTCTTTGTATACGTTTGTAGTAGTCATTCTCCAGAAGAGGGCGGATAATTCCATTTGGATGAACTTGCAGTTTGCGTAAATGATTCTTGGCATATTGAATTATAACATCTTTGGACATATGGTATTTTTAGATCCTCATGAAGGGTACGATTTGAGACGTACCACGGAGCGTCAGCTATAATACGCAAGGTTTTTGATTGAAACCGTTGTAAGACGTATACATTGGAGGAGCTGGAGCACCCCCATAGTTCAATGCCATAGGTCCATACTGGTTTGATAACCGTCTTGTATTATTAATAGTTTATTTTCAATCGAGAGACGAGAATTCTACCGATAATCCAGTACAGTTTTTTGAGCTTTTCTTTGTTATGTGTCTTTTCCACGTGAGCTTAGTGTCCAGATGCATATCAAGGTATCTTGTTTCTGTTGACTGCGGTATTTCGATATTGTTTATTATGACAGGCGGGCACTTTTGTCTATGCAAAGCAAAAGTTATTTGAACTGATTTAGTTTCATTCATCCTTATGCGCCATTTTTCTATCCAGTTGATAATTAAGTTTATGTGGTCTTGTACATGGTGGCTTGCAGTTTGTGGGTCTGCATGGCTCGAAAGAACAGCTGTATCGTCCGCAAACGTTCCTGTCATTGTTCTCTCTGATATGGGCAGATCTGCACTGTATACCAGATAGAGGAGGGGGCCAAGTACGCTGCCTTGTGGGACACCAGAGTTGATATGATTTATACAGACACTTCACTGCCAAACCCTACTTGGAAAAAACGATTTGAAAGGTATGATTTAAAAAGTAGGAAATACTGATGAGGAAAGGATTTTTTTATTTTGTAAAGCAGCCCAGGATACCAAACTTTATCGAACGCCTGTTTGACGTCTAGGAAAATGGCACAGAAGTATTTCTTTTCTTCCATCGATTTATTTATCATGTCACTATTCTATGGCATTGTTGTACAGTTGAGTGTTTTTGCCTAAATCCGAACTGGTGTTGCGGGATAATGTCTACCAGTAATGTATCCTCATATACTCGTTTAGAAATTACGTTTTCCAGTAATTTAGATATTACTGAGAGTAAACTTATGGGCCTATATGATATAGTTTCATTAAGTGCTTTACCTGGTTTCAGCACCATTATAATTTGAGCATACTTGAGCTGTGTAGGCCAGTAAGTTGATCGAAGTAATGAGTTAAACAAAATGTTAAGAAGGTTATTCTTTTTCAAGGTAATTCTTTCATAACTTTACCAGTTACTAGATCGTAGCCGGGTGCCTTTCTGTTGTTTAGATATTTAATTTCGTTAGTTATTTCGGCTGGTGAGAAGGTTCGAATTGGTGGCGATAATTGCAAGGGGCGCTGTTAGGTAGTCTTCTGCCTATGCATCTGTTTCATTCGTGTGGCGATTAAAAACCGCTGCTAGATGTTCAGCAAATGCTTCAGTTTTTTCTAAATATGATCTGGCCAGGGGACCTCGGTAGGCGAGCGGCGATTGCCGTTGCAGCCGAGGTCACATTGAAAATCATGGAGCGCTCGAGCCGGGGCGTTGAGAGTTCAACTCCCGGCACGGGCGGTCTAGATTTTCAATTAATTAAGGCTAGGTTTAAGTGACGCCGCGCCCCTGAAGTAATCCGTAAGCGGTTCCGGGGGGCAACGGTAGTCGGTAGGGAAATTAAAAGAAAAAAATATGATCTGGCCATTGTTGTGTTTGGTTTCGTATAGGTAGATTGGGTACCTGCGGCCGTTTAAAACTTTTTGCAGCTTTCCAAAGCGAGTTATCATATCGTGACAATGTAACGAGATATGTTTCAAATTGCTGATTTAGAAGTTGCCTTATCTTCTGTTTTAATTGTTTGCTTAGACGGTTGTAATTTCTTCTGTCTAAGATATTATGGGTACCCTGCCATATGGCTCGTGCTTTCCGTTTTTGGCCTACTAACTTTCTGATCTCAAGAGGGATATTAACTGGTTGTTGTTTCCTACGTTCGGTAGATGGAGTAGCTTGCCATCCTGCTTCCTGTACGGTTTTGATAAAATGGTTGGTAGTTTTTTCTAGCTCTTCTGGTCCTTTCAATTTAATTTTTAATTCCAGATTTTCTTCAATATACTCACAAAATGCTTCCCAGTCAGTATGCCTGTTGCACATTTTTGGTTAGTCTTCTCTATATATACTGGTAGTACTGAGAGTGACAATAACTGGAGAGTGGTCCGATGATAAGTCGTAGTTGGGGTCAAAAATAGCATAGTTATTTGAAATACCATTCGTCAGAAATAGATCTAGTAAGTTTGGAATTTTATGCGGGTCACTTGGCTAGTGTGTAGGTGTACCTGAAGACAAGTATGAGTATTTTCTTTCGTTAATGACGTTGTAAAGTTCTCTTTTTCTTGTAGTTACCAGTCTGGATCCCCAGTGAGTGTGTTGCGCATTATAGTCTCCTCCAGAGAGAAATCGAGGACCTAGTTGTCAAAATAAGGTATCAGTTTATCTTTAGTAAACCTGTGCCGTGGGAGGACAATACACTGCGGAGATTACTAGTGGGACAGGTAACTTTTTAACTTGTACTGTAGTTGCTTGCAGAAATTCATCTTGATAGTTAGACAGTTCATGATGGATGATAGTTGCTTTTATAATTATAGCTGACCCACCATGGGTTGTGCCATCTGGTACTCTGTATGATAAATTACATAATAAAGTATACTGATGTATGTTCTTGCAGTAAAATGTGTTTCTGATACTAGCAAGATACCGATTTTATTTAAATTTAAAAATTCATCTTTATGTTGATTGTACACATGGAATCAGAAATTAGAAATGCCTTTATAAATGAAGAACAGCTAATTGCGATATTTTTGGATATTGTAAAGGCTTATGATACAGTTTCCAGAACTAAAATTATAAAAACATTAAGTGACTGGTGCATAAAAGGCAAAATGTTGAATTTTATCATAAACTTTACCCAAAATAGTCAATTTAGAGTTAGACTAGCATCTACCTATTCCGAAGACTACATACAGAATAACGGAATCGATCAAGCTCAGCTCTCAGCGTAATATTATTTCCTACTGCAATAAATGATGTAACAACAAACGTCAAATATCCCGTAAAATCTTTTCTATACGCAGACGATTGTATTGTGTACATATGTGATAATCACGTAAACTAACGGGTGTTCATAAACAGTCGTCATCCCAGTAGGTTTTGACTTCAGAAACGTATGTCTATTAAAATTGAGAAAAAATGCGCTATGACAGTACTCAATGACGTTTCATTGTGTTGCACGAATTAATCAAAGACATAACATTTTGTTTTTCAAAGCAACTGGGATGACGACTGTTTATGAACACCCGTTATATACAAAAGCAACTACAACGTACTTTGAACAACCCACAGGAATGGAGTGAAAACAGCGGATTTCACTTTTCACCCAAAAAAACAAAGTATATTAATTTTAATAGAAAACACCACTTTCAAACTCCTATTCTAACCCTGAATGGAAAACTTCTATTCAACATGTGGACAATATACCGTACCTAGGCATAACGTTTGACAAACAACTAACGTGGACTTCTCACTTAAAAATCAATCTGGTGTGATACACGCACACAACTTCTTTTTACAGTGATCTTATAATTAGTAACATTTTTATTTTAAATTTTAAGCATTTGTCAAATATTTTCAAATCCTACAGAAACCGTACGAATAGAGCGTTAGTTCAAGAGAAAAATGTTTTCTAAAATTTTAAGCTGAATTCAAAATCTAATAATATACAGGTGTTCTATTTCAAATAGGAGTTAATAAAAAAATAGGAAAATCAAACAAAAGAAACCCATTTTAGAGCCGTTTTTGAAAAAATGGAAAAAAACAGAGAAATCACAAGAAGAAACTCCATATTTCCGGTTATGCGATGTTCTTCAAAAGCTTGCTGTCGCATCTAGATAGTACACAAAAATTATATATGACAGACCAATGAACAAAATAGATATTTATGCATTAAGGAAGATATGAATATGTTTTTCCCTGAGGTTGACATGTGTTACAGACCGAGGCCTTTACCGAAGGTAAGAACATGAATATCTCCCGTGGTGCATACAATATTTTATCTGCTAGCATATTCGTAAAAATGGTATGAAATTTCAAATGTCATAATGACATTTAAAATTAGAATATGTAAGTAACATCAAGATTGCCTCATTGTATGGTTGCTAAGACGTTAATTGTAGTTGCATTGTTACCATGAGTTTGAGGGAGAAATAATTTGACAAGTCCCTTGGGAGTTATGAGTACCTTTTCATATTTTGTTTCTATGACGAAAATGTACAATATCATGTTGCTAGTAGATAAACATATTTTTTGGGTTCAGGGGACTCTAAACGTGAAGATCTGTTGAAAACTCAATTCGAATTTTTGGGTGAATCCAATACTTCCTCTATTGTAAAATGAAGTAGCAAAACTTAAAACTACTTGTAAAAAAGCCGTGGACATCATAAAAGTAGTATCACACTATTCATGGGGTGCAGACCAAGACACTCTTGTGGTACTCTTTAAGGCTCTAATACGAAGCAAAATTGAATAATATCAAGTAGCCCAAGGTATTTCAAACAAATAAATACAATTTATAATACAGGGTTACGTTTAATAACTGGAGTAAATAGAAAAAGCGCCCTCTTAAGCATATATTGTCTATCAGGAGAACTGCCACCTCACTATCGTCGAGATCAGCAAATTATAACGTACCTTGTAAGTCCCACTAAAGGCAAAGCATATAATGGACAATATATGCATATAATTTCTTGACACCTATTTCCTTCGTAAGAAAACGCTCCTTGGACCATTCCTTTGCCCGAAATAAAAACATCTCTTTGCAAATTTCCAAAAACCAAACACCCTCAACCTTATTTAAGCGTTTACTAACCGAAATAATACAGAAGTATCCTAATCACGAACAAATATATACAAATGGTACTAAATTAAACGGCAATGTAAGTTTAAATGTGAAAATTACTGTGAAATCTATAAACTTAGTGAGAAAAGTTCCATACATAAGTGACACGGCTCTTTAATTTTAGTTTTAGGGTGCTTTTGAGCATTCTATTTTGTGTGAACAAAATACCTAAGCTAAATATAAGGAAATTTAAGGTAGACAGGTACACGTATGTTTTGTAGACCTGGTAAAGGTCTTCGACAGAGATAAAAGTGAAAATGTGTGGATATGACTTCAAACAGAGGTGTGAAAAATACGCTAATAGAAGTGGTAAAAGCGAAATGAGTCAATTTCGAGCAACCAAATGCGCTCGACAAATTTACAATATAGCCGTTCCGATATACCCTCAAACCAACGTACGAAATATTTCACCACACATGTAGGTATTACAATTTCAAGATCGACTTGGGCAAACTACGACCATCTTGTTAGAGTCTTGGATGAAGAAGAAGGAAATTCAAGTTTTCAGCGTTCGGCCGCTTTCCACTGCTTGCGCATAGAAGTACTTTCCAAAGTGACAATTTCGTGCGCATACGTACCGAAACGACAAACTGCAATACTATAGATTAACATAAAACTTAACCGTAACACAAATTTCACAGGTTACAGTGTACTTGACGCGCAATATGTATGTTTGAGTTTATATTAGTTTATCTAATCGTTTTAATATGAGATTCATATTTCTAGGCTGCAGTGGAAGAACAATGACAGCTTGCTGTAATTTGAACTGCAATTTAGAGATTTTCCATCTACATAAATTTATTTTCAATGTCTTTTGTCAATTTATATTTGCCGGAAAATAAACCTCATTTATTATATTATTGTGTTGCACCAACTATTAATTGTGGAAACGGTAGGAAGTAAACGCGCGGTGGTAGTTCACATCGGCGATGGTTCATATCGGTGGTAGTTCCAGTCGGATGTAAATCCACATCGGTGATAATCCAAGTCGGTTGATACACCAAATTGGTGGTATTTAGTGCGGTGACATATTATTTATTTGTTACAAACTTCAAAATAGGTGGTAGTTTCAGTAGGATCTAAGTTCACATCGGTTATAATCCAGTTCTTGTCAAACCAAATCTGTGGTGGTTCATGTTGGTAGTCGATTAAAGTCCTTTCACATGGAATACCTAGTCTACAACATATTCAAATAGGTAATCTGAATCTGGGTTTCACTTTTCTGATTCGTGCAAGAGTATAAACAGATGTTTTGGAGAATCGCCACTTGTGATGGATGTTGCTTTGTTTTGGGTTACTGGTGTAATGACGCTCGTATTCAAACCAGACATATTGGTTCATTAAAACATGACTTTTCTACACTAGTTGCCTAATATACAATAATATTATAGTTAATTGATGATTGGAAATAAAACGTTGTTTTGATTTTTGAGGTATAACGATGTTTCAATAAATGTTTTGCTGATCGTGTAATTATTGTATCAAGGTTTCGATAAAGAATTGGTGCATATTTATGCATAGTATATCAAACAACTTACACTTTACAAATATTCTGTTGCACGAGTTGCTGATAGTGGCAAAATATGGGAGAAAATCTGATTCGGCATACTCGATCAAGTGATAGAACAACTGCTATGTTCCCAATGCAAAGGATATTTATCCTGTAGACCAGTGCGACTGCTTTCTGATGGAACATCAATCTGTGGCCAGTGCTCGCCACCAAATTCCGATGTGGTTTACAGAGAGCTGATACTAGAAGAAACTATTTTAAAGAATGTCGCTTTTCCATGCCGTTTTTAAAACGAAGGGATGCAGAAACAATGTTGCTTTCGGTGAAGCTATGGAACACGAGTCGAAGTGTGTTTATCAATCCTATCACTGTCCTTTGTCTGTGTCTAATGATGAAACATGCTGTTGGAGTGGTTACGGTCAGAACTGCTAGATCACTTAACCAAAAACCACTCTTCCCGTTTATTAGAAGCTGCAACTTTTACTGTTCAGGTTGATCAAAATTGTCAGGGAATCTTTGGAGTGTTGAAAGACGACTTGGTTCTTGTTGTTACATATTTATATCAAACTAGCACGCATAATTTGAATTATGACGTTAGATATTTTAGCACAGATGGGGCAGTTTCTGCAACTTATGAAATTAATATAGAAAATAATGAAATTCCAAACTGCCACATTTCTCTGAAAGAAAATCAATGTCCTACCGTTGATAGCGGTTTTAACAAACTAAATATATGTTAAATTTAAACAAGTATATGGAGGCCTTGGACAATCCCAATAGTATTAAATCAATATTATTTTAAAAGACATCTTTACACGTACTGTAACAACAAAAACTTGCATCACTTCAATGCAGGAACTGCCGTGAAGAATATCTTGTTTTTCCAATATTCGATGTGGAGCAGAAAAAAACTGTTTGCTGCAAGTGTGCATATGCTTATTCCAATCGTAAGGAATCAACTGATATGAAACTCCGGCAACACATAGCAAAAACAAACTTTCCCTGTCGTTGGCAAGACTAATTTTGTAGGTACCGGGACATCATTCGTAGACATGAAATATCTTGCCAGTTCCGAGATTATTGTTGCTCAATATGTTGTGCTTTGATTAAAGCAACATTTGCAGATGAACATTTTCAAAATTATAGAAGTACTGGAGAAGCATTATATGAAGTATTCACTGTTGTAGATAAATACCGCAAGTTTCCCAATTATATTTATATAACTGAGTATAATAAAGTTATTATTGTTAAAAATTATATGGTGGAGAATAATGTTATGAGCGAATTGTTGTTGAGTCTTTTGGGGATGAAAAAGTTTTTTTAAGGTTACACCAAAGGGAGGTGTCAGAGTTAATATAGTGCAACTTGTTCTTTCTAAAGCCTCACCTAAAAATGTTTCTTGTAATAAAAAAACTATAATTATTGATTTACAAACTTCTTATGAAGTGTTAACTAATTATGCTATTTGATACCATGTAATCCACTGCATATAAAACAAAACTTAACAGTTACTGTGCTTTCTATTGCAATGGCCCTGTATTGTTATCGGGACAAAATTAAAAAAAATTATTTAGGGCAAATCACCACAATTCTCAGGGTACTTTTTACTGTGATAACTTTGCCTGTCAGTCCTTTTAGGCTAATTAAAAATGAAATGTATTTGTTACTTCTCAAATAAAATGGTTAACTGTCCTTTCTTATATTTTATTGAACTTCAATAATAATTTGACTAGCTCCGGCAAAACACAAAACTCCTTTCAGGTGTAGGTTCAGAATTTGAGTATATTCGAAATTATTTTCGTTTTAGACTATTTGACCCAAAGTAGTTCACATGCGCGATTCTAGTACCAATTATTCCCAACTTCACAATTTGACAGATGGACACAGAAATTTCGTTAGTGCAAAAGCGTTTATTTTACGATTTAAATAGTGAAATTCAGCAAGGAAACGTCAGTTAAATTGATTCAAATATCCCGCTTGGTAACTACTGACTTTATTTTGTTTAGCTGTGACGTAAAAAGCCGCTCCTATGCGTTTATGTTATGCTTCCTGTAATGACTTAAATTTTCGGCAAAACCCGCAGTTTCTGGTGAGGCCGTGCCGATTAGAAAGATTTAGACGTTTCTGGACGCTTATAAATGCCATGGACTCCTTCCTCAGGCTTTGATCTTGGATCTCAACAGCTTTCCAGAACCACACACTTGAATAAAATGCCAGATCCTACCTTTTAAAAAATCTAGCCGAGCTTGCTTCGACGCTGGAAGCAGGGTGACGCCGTTAGATTTTAGCTGTTGGAGTCGCTTCCCTGACCGCAAATGTAGTTCCTTAATGCTCGCGCAGACCCCTCTGACCTGTTGTAGTGCTGATCTCTGGCTTCCGCAGCTTGAATGGGGCCGTAGTTGATGTTCAGAAATCTCAGGTGCTGGCTGCCGTTCCTCAGTCGGAGATGAATTGGAAAATTTATATTTTTTGTTGCGGAAACTGCTACAAACGTTCCCACAGCTGGCTGGTAACTTGTATAAATAAACTGTATTCTTCATCAACAAAACAGCATTGCGTTGCTATTAAATTGGAAATTTTTGGAGATTTTAATTCAATTATTATGTAAAATTTAGCATGATTTATATTTGAGGAATAATACAAATCAATAAGTCGTAATCAATTTAATAGTAAAACGTTTTCGCCAATAATATTGGCTTCATTCACATTCCTCTTGCATCCTGCATTATGAACGCTATTAATTTAATAACGTTCCTTTACAATATCCTAAAGTTTACATATAAAATTACTTCAATTATGTCATAACTAATACAATAATTTTAATATAAAATGTCGTAATGATTAATTCAGTTATCAACATTATTTTCAAACAATTAAATATTTAACACGTAACTATAATAATGTCTTTATGATCCATTAATTTACTTTATCTCTTCAAAATGTTATCATAATTTTTATAACTGATGAAGCCATATTATTGGCGAAACGTTTTACTATTAAATTGATTACAACTTATTGATTTGTATTATTCCTTAAATATAAATCATGCTAAATTTTACATAATAATTGACTTAAAATCTCCAAAAATTTCCAAATTTAATTAAAATAGTCAAATTTTTAACATATACCTAATTGCGTTGCTATGTTACCGCGATCTGGTATTGTTAAATGGAAATTAATTTTGATAACAAATTTACATTAATGGAATAAAGTTTGATAAAATCTTTCTTATTATTAAACATTTGCTTATACCTAACATTGTCTTTATTGCTTATAACTACAATTGTTCTTTCTTGTTACACACAAACGTTTTTAAATCACTGCTCTGCTTTAGCACATAGTTTATTTAATGCACTGGTTCTTGAGTTTATTTTTACACATGTCACTGGCCTTTCTGCTATTCAGCTGCCTTTATTCTGTCTTGTTCTTTGCAATTTCTATTTTATCTTGCTTCGATTTCAACTACCTTTCAGATTGCTTGCTTTTCACTAACCTGTACTTCTATTAATAACTACGCTCATTCAGTATGCACAACAAACCTATTGTGTTAATCAATTTCGTTTGGTCTGGCTTAAAATATGCTCAAACCTATTATAATTATATCTACATCTCAAGCTTCAAATTCAATCCCTCTGAATCTGCTTTTGCTTATGTTTGCCTTTATCCTCTAATTAATGCTTCCTGCATCTCATTTCCAATGCATTTAACACTTCTATTATTGTTTAAATTGCAATTAGATAAATTATTTTAATTCTGTGTCTTAATTGACTTTGTTTAATATTTTTCACTGCATACAGAGCCAAATTGTGAGCTTAAAACCATCTCACTATATCAGAACATTGAGTGAATCTTTTTTACACATTCAAAAGAGAAGTATTCTAACATTAATTTTATATAAATCAATGAGTGTCCAAAAATTGCTGAAGGTCAAAAATATTTCATGGGTGCACTTGAATATATTACTATGAATCTAAGGATATAATTCCATAAAAACAGTTATATTTTCAGGAATTTTACATACGATAAATAATGTTTGCTATATTTAAGTATGAGTAGTCAATTAATTAGTAGATTTGTATTTGATCTTATTTGTTATGTCAACCACTGTAATATGACAATAGAATGCCTGAATGCAACATAAATTTTGTATTTACAGTTGAAAATCAACATAGTTATGTAGAAAGGATAATAAACATAGAAAATTATCGAGAGATAAAAAAAAACTAAATCTCAACGGGATGTGGAAATTCAAACGTATGAATAATATGTGGTGACACTGTAAGTCTATGTCAAATTCGAGGTTAGGAGGTTAGGTTTGGCGTCAGTTTTGACAAAGACTGACACAAAACCTAACCTGCTAACCTCGAATTTGAGATAGACTTACACTGCCACCAACATATTATTCATACGTTTGAATTTCCACAGCCCGCTGGAGGATCAGTTTTTTTGGATCTCTGGATATTTCATATATTGTATTATTTAAAAGGTAATAGTATTTTCAATTTAGTCAGCTTCTGAACTGTACTATGTTATGAATACCAGCGTTACTGAATCATTCATAATTACATATATTTATATATTCCAATGTTGTTTCTTGTAATATTGCTAATCATAACTGGTGCAACATGAATTCCAGCGTTGGCGTCGACTTAACCGGGATTTCGAGGCCTGAGCCTACTTGAAATAATTCAACCCCGCATGAAATGATCCAGGTAAGCGCAATTGAATCTTTCCAGTTAAATCGTGTAAAAGTAATTATACGAGATACGATTCATAAACTGAAATCATATCAAAACATAGCACATTTCAGGGAAAACGTGTGTGAGAAAATTAGGGCTCTAGAAGCTCGTTTTTCAGCTATAATTTACCAAGGGCAACCACCAGTAGTATTGAGGCACCTTGATCGTGATAGCTGTCAATCAAATTTTAATTGACGCAATTAAAACCGCGAATTAAACTAATTTCCCCAATTACATGACCTAATTAAAACCGCAAAATAAATTAACTAACGTAATTAAAACCGCGAAATAAACCGCGGATTAAATACTCCAATTAAACCGCGGATAAATTACGAATATGATCCGCGTTACACACATGATCCGCGAATTAAAGTTGTTTTTGATTACGTGATTTCCGAAAATTCGCGGCGGCCATTTTGGATTTGATTACTCGCAAGACATCTCGTTTCCTCTCATCGGCCCTTGAAGTAATTGACATCCCTCTTCCTCTCATCGGCCGTTGTAGTAATTAAAAGAAGCTTTTTCCTGGCTCGAAGTCGATCCCTGTACCTTCGTATCAGTAGCCAGACGAGTCTTGCATTAAGTCACGGAGGCCCGATGGGTATAAAGGCTTGAAGCCTCATATGGTTCAGCAGCGCGAGCCTTTTGATTTTAATGATGAAGATAAAGCACCGACGTAATTTTGGTTTTCGAGGGTATTAAACAAGTACGGAAAATATCCTTTAGTTTCAAGGACATCAAAAGTCTTAGGAAGTTTACAAAAAACCGAATGTTTTAATATTTCGCTGTTAATTCGACATTTTATTTTTATAGTTTTTGACTATATCCACAGCAGGCAGGTCGCGACTTGTTGTAGCGCTCCACGGCCAGGAGATTTGGCCTGCAACTGTTCAATCCTCTATAAAAAATTCAAATGTGTGCAACAAACTTTTTCGATGGCCTATTTGATATGTGCTTGTTAAATGTATGCTCAAATTTGTAATTATTTTATAAAAATATCAATTTTAAACTTTGTCTGAAATGGCAAGGCAAATTAATGCTCAAATTTGGTAATTCGTTTTATATTTATGACCTTAATTCGCCGTTTGTCGCTTTTATAAATGTTAATTTTATCCTTTGCCTGAAAATATTAAACTATATTCCAAAATTTTAAAACGTTTTCCATTTCTAAAAATTGTGTGATTCCACAAAATATTAAACTTTATTCCCGAAATTTTTAAACGTTTTCCGGTATGCAAATTTAGCGCGGACCCTAGCAGGCAAGGGTTGATGTTGAGCTGAAAAGAGTCGGATTATATCATTATATGCCACAAAAACTCTGGGGTTTTACAACAAAACTGCATTGATATTCAGGCAAATCGGTGGCTTGCTTAAAAGACATTTGTTCTTGACTCCGGTAGTCTACGAGTAATCAAAAAAAGAATTGAAATACACCAGACGTTTTAAATTGTTTACGTTTTAGTTTATAACGACGAAATTGCCATGCCTATAATTTTAAAATGTAATAAACAAAAACCACTATGTTGAAATAAACGGGACCATGTTACATCAGTAAAATCGGTGGTCTCTTTCTTTCTTTGTATGTATATTTGTTCGTTATCTCCTCCGAAGATACTGGACGGATTAAATTGTATGACTGCTTAAAATTTTGCTAATTTTTAGACTTAGATCGTAGGTCGGTTTTTATGAACAACCATTTTACAATAGGTGGCCGAGATATTTCGATAAATTGTATTTATGTAGAGTTATTTCTATAAAATGATTATGGGTCTCTTGGTGTAAAACTTTTGTCTTAAACATACAACACTAATTTTTAAGTTAGTTTATTCAGGGCAGCTCTACTGCTGTAATTTTATGCTCAACCTACATGATTTTTTCATTATGCAAAAAAAATCGTACGTATTTTTAAAACCGACGCTAAACGTGGATTCAAATCTAACAGCATTTCGAGAAGCAAAATTTCAGTTAAGTAGACGGTGTGTATTTCTATTACAACGTTTTATCTTAATATTATCGAATTTATTTTAAAAATTTTACATTCACCGTAAATTGATCGATATAATGTTACAATTTCGACATCATGTCACTTAAAATTATACAAAAAATAGTAGATTATGTTATTAGGAGTAAAAGTGATACTTTATGTGGCAAAGCTGAAGTTTATTTAGCCGACGTTAGTTAGGCAAATAATTCAGCTCAGTCACATAAAGTCACTTTTACTCCGAATAACATATACTATTTTATCCGCAAACGTATTCAGGTAAATTTCATTAATATAAATTTTAAAAAAAGGATGCATCGGCCGGGAATCAACCCAGGCCACCCGCGTGACAGGCGAGCACTGTTCCCTCTGTGCCAACCTCGGTTATTTAAATAACGCGCTACTATAATGATATATGAACATACTGAATCGCCGAGGTAATAACACACGGCCACAGCAGCTGTCACACCATAACCCACGGCGACAGATGCTCCGATCCCCTGCTTAAAGGTTTATTTAAATTAAAACTTTTTCGTACTCTTTTGAAAATAAAAACCGGCCTACGATCTAGTCTAAGAATTAGCAAAATTTTAAGCCATCATACAATTTAATCTGTCCAGTATCTTCGAAAGAGATAGCGAACAAGCATAGAAAGAAAGAAAGAGAGCAACGATTTTGTGTGCTTAGGCAGATAAAGTGACACTTTTACCTTGTCAATAAAGACACAGAAGTTGTCACTTTGTGACGTTTGCGGATAAACGATATTTTTATTCAACTTTATTGAAAAATATTCTGCTACCATCATTTCGAGACGCAAAATTTCAGTTAAGAAGGCTCGTTGTGCATTTTTATTACAATGTTCTTGTACAATTGATGAAAATATGTGTGTATTGACCACAAGTTAACATAAATTTGAATAAAAATTACGCAATTCGACATCATGTCACTTAAAATTTTATAAAAATCGACATGTCACTTAAAATTCTACAAAAACGATATTTTTATTCAACGTTGTGATTAAATTTGAATAAAAAACACCCAATTTCATTGAAAAATGTTATGCTACCATCATTTCTAAAAGCAAAATTTTAGTTACGTGGGCTCGTAGAGTAATAATTCCTATGTCATGGAGAAACAAAATCCTAGATGACATTCATTCAGCCCACAACTCACATAGAAAACATTGTCAATAGGTGTGATATAGGTATGTAACAGACATCAAATCTTTAAACAAAAATGAACTATGATACCACATCAAATTATTTTAAAACCTTGTCAAAAGAATGCATAGATTTATATGATATGCAAGGTGAAACTTACTTAATTGTAGTAGACTATTACTCAAAATATCCTGAAATTGCAAACTAAATAAAAACTTTACATCAACAAACGTCATAAATAAATTAAAATAAAATCTTAGGCATGGCATACCTAAAATTGTCGTTTCTGATAGCAGTAGATAATTTACAAGTATCGTCTTCAAAATTCTAGAAAGCAATGAAATTTTAATCAATCATGGCTTCTCCACATCATTAACAGTCAAATGGACAAGCCGAAAGAACTTATCAATCAATAAAAAAATTTATTAAAAAATCTAAAGAAAATGGTAACAAATCTAGAGTATAATCAAAAATTATTTCAATCTAGTATGACTATGGAATAATAATAATAATAATAATAATAATAATGGTCTTTATTTTCCCAAAATAAAAAAAAGCATATTTCTTAATAACTATATTTAAATGAGGCGAAGTTCAGCCTCAGGTATACTGAAGCTGCTCTGCCACTAATAGTTTCTAATTGGCCAATGCAGCTACTAAGTCACTGAAAAATCAAAAGTCATGTTCGACATTTAAGTAAGAACTTAGTTGTATTCATAAATTAGAAACTATTCCATAGCCATACTAGATGAAAATAATTTTTGTTCATACTATATTTATAGCATTATTAGAATTTACACTTCAAACTATAATATCTACACGGCACCATAAATTCTGATGTCCAGGTACTTATGGACAATTTACCTTTAAAAGAGCAAAATTTACAACAAAATTAATTAATACACAAAATTTAAATGACAACATTAATTCAACACCAAATGTGTACAACAAGGCATATTACGTCAGAGGCAACAAAAATTAAGGAAGATTTTGATATTGGCACACCAGTGTGGTATGGAAACCAACCTAAGGCTTCCTGAGAAAAAGAGATGGTAGTTAGTAAAATAACATCAAGAACATACAAAATAGAAAAGGAAGAAATTAGAAATAAAATATATTTAAGAAACAACTTTAGTAGAAACCTAACAATGCAAATTCCAAACCACCATTTGTGTATGATGTTGACGAAAATCAAAACAATGTAAATAGTAGTATTATAATATGAATAGCATAATCAAGTACCACATTTCTAAATGATTTTGAACGTAGAAATGCAGTACATTACCAAATGAAATGCGATAAATAGGTTTTGTGTAGCAATTCTGCGAGTTTTCTATATTAACCTACAAATACTTTATTGGTTAATTCCGATGCACATATTCTTAGTTTATCAATTTCTTGATTAGATAGGGGCTCTTTATAAAGTAACGTCGACACTGATGTAATTTTATGTTGCATTGTCTAGTGCACAGTAGATTAAATCACCAGAATATTTGCAATCCTTATTCAACGCACAGGTAAGTAATTGATGAAAATAGATAAATAGGCTGTTAGGAATACTTAATCAGGTAAAATGTTTAAAACTGTTGTGTATTTCTTGGCATAGCGCGCATGGTAGTAGTGGGTAGTACGGTAAAAGCCCTAATCATAGAACTTTCAAAACTTAGCGATGTGTTATTTAAGGACTCCTATATTTACTGTAAATACAGTTTTTTATATTGAATTTTAAAATCTGCATGTTCCTAATAGATGTCTAAATATGAATGGAATAGAGGGTTTTGAAAGAAAAATGTTTACTATAACTCGAATTTGGAGTATGTTACAATAATTTTATAGTGTACGTCTCTATTTCAGTACAAATCAGTACAAAACAGATAACAATTTAAATTTTTACTGGCCAGTTATCGTAAGTCTTTCCTTATTAGATAACCACTAACTTAATTCCAGTGTTTAAACGATTGCCTGTCCAATTCTAGTTTCAAATTCCCCAATTCCCTTGGATGCTTTTCGGAATTTACCCTTAGAACCTTCTAAATATATATATTTCATCGTTATAAAGAAACTTAGCAATTTTATTGGCGTTGACGCACTTGTAAACCCAAACTTGCATATATTATATGTATTCCGGACTTGTGAGCTGAACAAGCTACTTATGTTTTGGTTTGTGTTGCAGGAGTAACATGTGAACAAAATAATGACATAATAGCCTTTAAGCATCAGATATGTTGCTTATATCGCTGTTCTTCGGTCTCCCTTTTCTTTTTCGCCAGTCTTGGATATAATTCTGTCGTAGTTCAGAGCTGGGCAAATTACTTTTAACAAGTAATTAATTAGCAATTATTAATTACCGCCCAATGAAGTAATTGAATTACCAGATTTTAAATTACTCAAATAAAATAGTAATTCAATTACCAATTACTTGGTGCTTGCAATCACGCAACATACATTACTTTCTCTAGAAAATGTTGATCGTATATTTGTATATAATTGTATTTAGATATCCATGTGCTAGTACATCCTTTTAAACAATCAAATTGAAATTAATAAATAATTATTATCAACAAATATTGTATAATGAACCTACTTGTTGTGAATTGTTAGGGAAAATACTAAATATTTTTAGTAATTTACTTTCTAATATGTACTTATCGCAGACATATTTTTCACTTCGTACACAATAATAATTATAAGCACGCTACAATGCCACATGCTGAACAGCCTACACTACATAAGAAACAACACATGCATATCCCATCTACAACATGCGCGCCTACGCCAAATTGCTCGTGCAGAAAACTAGCTGTTATCCGACTAGGAAATCATAAATTACACTTATATTGCTTCAGGAATTGCAGTTTGTTTAACATGTAACTTAATAAGGCCTTATCTTCTTTCTTGCGTTTTGGAAATTTAATACTCAATCGAGGTCAGTCATTTAGTAATGAATGACCAGAAACTAATTCAATTACTGCGAGTAATTTCAATTACCACAAGTAATTCAAATACCTATCAAGTAATTTAAATACTTTAGAATAACTTAATTAGACAAAAGTAACTGAGTAATTGAATGTAGTGATTAATTACTTTCAAAAAATAATTGTCAGGTATTTTTTAAGAAATTAGGCAATTACCAATAACAATTATCGTATTTTGAAAAGCAATTCAATTATAAAACAGATCAACAAAATAACATAGTAATTAATTCCTGCCCAGGCTTTGTAGTAGTTTTTGTATATATTCTTTTCATCCGGCCTACATTCTGTCTTCTTCTCTTCGTGTGTCTTTAATTCTGCTGCCCACCATGGCGTTTTTAAAACCCGTGTTAATTATTCTGCCGTTCCACACCAGTCACGTGCTGCTTCTATTATGCATATTTAACGTTATCCATCTATTTTCTCATCTCTGCAACTTTTGCCTCTAACTTCTTTGCTAGGTTGTATTGGTATTTTCTTTATAGTGTATTTTTTTAGAACGCAGCTTTTAATTTTTTATTTTTCTGTTGCTTTCTATTGATTTTTGTTGTTTTACTATTATATCCATTTGAAAAAAATAGTATTAACTTCCTATTACTGGTTCCCATTTCACCCTAACATCCTTGGTTTTTCTCCAGTTTTATCTATCTATTAGGTGTTTGTCGGAGATCGATTTCTCATTAATTTCTGCTGTGTGGTACCCTTGTATACTTGTGTATTTCCTTGTGGATGACTTTATATTCGTATTTACTAAATCGTTTGTCATGCAGAATTCTGCAATTATAACATTGCTACTTTTCATATCTTTCATCCTCTAAATCTTCAATAAAATTGTCTTTTATTTTAACCTTTTCAGTTTCATTAAAACCGTAAGTTCTGCGTCCGGTGATAAAGGTCAGAATAAACTGTATTTATTTATTTGTTTACATTGCGGGATATCAAAATGACTCAAGTGAATTACGATAGCGACGAATCGACCAGCGATGGAAAAAGAAGAAGAGTAGGCTACGATGAGAATCTGCAGGCTTTGTAAGAAGTAAAAGAACACCTGGAGCTGCAGTAAAAGGGAACCCTGATAAAGATCTAACGGAACTTAAAGAAATGATGAAAACCTTACTAACCGACCTAAAAGAAATTAAATTGGAGCAGAGTAAATATATAACTGAAATCAACAAATTAAAAGAGGAAAATACAAAACTGCAGGCCAGAGTCGAGAACAAGAAAGGCGAGAAAATGTAATTATTAAAGGCATAAACTGCAATAAAGAAAACGTTACAGAATCAGTCCAAAATTTATTCCAACAAAAATCTAAACGTAGAGATAAAACTAGTAAAAACAGATTACTTTGTTAAAAAGAAGAATGAATTCATGATTAAATTTCAAACTACAAAACATGGAAGACAAAAAGAAGCTATTCGCAAATGCAAAAAAAGTTAAAGGGTACTAATGTATTTGTGGATAACGATTTAACACAAGAAGAACAAAGAATCCAAAGCCCTTATTAGGGAACGAGCAAACAAGAGAAGTAAGAAGGAGCAAATACCAAAAATCGGCTACCAAAGAGCTAATGATAAACAATACACTGTGGTGGTGGAACAAACTGCAGAACAAACTAGTTTTGGTTGAAAAGCTCCAAGGGCCAAAAAACCAATAAATGATTACGATACCAGGACAGATGGTATACGACGGACTAAAGCAAGGAAAAGGAAACGAATGTGGTTATATTTGGTGCGTGGAACGTTAGGGTTTAACCGGTAAAGAAAAGGAACTAACTGATGAATTTGAAGAAAGAAAACTCCGAATATTGACTCTCTCAGAAACTAAGTGGAAAGGGAAAGGAGTGAAACGTATAGGAAACGGACATTTACTTATTTACTGCGGCGTCAATTAAGAAGTACAAGCCAAAGCTGCTGTCGGAGTAATACTACACAAGGATTGGGAAAATTCAATAAACAATTGGACATTCGTATCGGAAGACTTCTAACAGTAGATATCACCACACTACAGACAAACAAAGACTGCGTATAATATCAGCCTATGGTCAAACGAAAATGATATGAAAGAGGAAATAAATCTATTTTACGAAAAAATTACAAATTGAAGTAGAAATTGCACCCGACAACTTAATCGTAATGGGAGATATAAATGCAAGGGTCGGAAATGACGTAGGAAAATACAATGGAGTAATTGGAAGATTCGGAGAACCTGTAATTTCAAAGAACGGATCCAAACTCCTCGAATTGTGTATGACAAACAATCTGGTGATAGCAAACACACTATTTAACCAAATAAATATACATAAATTTACCAGGGTTTGTAAAGGCAGAGGGGAAAGATCCATTATCGATTACGTGATAGTTAACAGAAATAACGCCTTCAAAATAAACAACGTTAAAGTTAAAAGGGGTAGCGAAATTTATAGTGACCATTATTTACTACGGCAAAAATTAACATGTATGCCGAACAACGAAGCAAAACAGATAGTACGAGGAAAGAAGCAAAGATACATAGTTACAAGCTGAAGAACTCACACATTCGGGAAAAATATCACCAAGAATTGAAAATACAGTTACAACACTTAATAACAGAGATAGTACGACACAAGAGATAGAAATCATGTGGAAAAAATTTAAGAGGCTGTCATTAGAGCAGCTGAAAATGCTTGCGGTAAGACGGTAAATGTAAAACAAGAAAAGAAAACACCGTGGTGGTCTAACGAAATAAAACAACTCATTTATGAAAAAAAGAGAGCTTGGAAAGAATACCTATGCGGTAAAGACAAAGGTAACAGCTACGAATTGTATAGAATAGCCAGAAGAAGAGCAAAGATTGCTATTATTGAAGCAAAGAGAAGAGCATGGGAAGATTTCAGTGACAAAATGGAAGAGAGTAGTAGAGGGAACCAAAAACTATTGTACAAAACGCTCAAAAATTTGCGCAACAAGGAAAGAAATAAATTAACACAAATAAAAACAAAAGGACGGACAGGTACTAACTGACAAGTAGAAGCATTGTAAATAGGTGGAAAGATTACTTCGAAGACCTTCTGTCTTCTCAGCAGAGGGTAGAATCACAACACAACACCAACCGGAAAAAGCCACACATGCACGACAGTGAAATGAAATAAAAATGGAAGACTTGGGAAAAGCTATACAAACACTTAAACTAGGGAACTAAGAATCGACAGAATCCCGAATACGACAATCCGAGAACGACTACAAGTAGATCAGCCTAAACACCTACATCGAAAGAAGCCAACTACGGTGGTGGGGGACACCTAATCCGTATGCAGAATAAACGTCTAGTGAAAGCAGTGTTGCAGTGTAGGTACTTAGGAAAAAACAGACGTGGACGACAAAAACAAACGTGGAACGACACAATCTGCAAATTACTTTCAAGTAGAGCAACAAACTGGCAACAAGCGACAACCATGGCCAAAAATTGAGTCACCTGGAAACATTTATAGCCACCTAAATTATAGTTTAATTTATTGTATATCCCTACACCCTATGAGGGTAGATGGAAGTTTTTGATGTAAGCAACTATCATTTGCCATATGCTTCTCTTTTTACACAATTTTTACTTCTACTGTCAATGTGCTTTAGTTTACATAATTTCCATTTATTATTGTTTGTATTTTGCGAGCATATACTTCTAAACTCACCCCTGCGCTCATTTGTTTATTCTCCACTACCTTACATTACAATTAATATCCCCTTTGTTTAAACTTATTAGAGCTTGGCCAGTCCTTTTATCTCCTTTATTTTTATGTAATTTAGTTTTAATTTGTCCATTTTATCGATTAATTCCTCTTTCTTGCTGTTTATGCTTATGATGTTCTATGTTCCAAATTTTTATACAAACGTGCATTCTTGCTAGCTATTAAACAAAAAATAATACAATAAACAAACAGAATACTACGATTGCAAATACAAACAGATTTATATCATTGATTCCCAACTTTTTAAAAACCATTGAATAAAATAAGTCTCGGATTTTGGCGAACGACGAGGCCTCATTGAACAGGCGCGTGTAGCTCTGACATACCCTTATGTATTCATTGTTAAATATACTGTTGAAATAAATTTGTTATACTGTTGATTACTTTTAATCGTACAAGATAAACGCGATACTGGTGACCCACTTACGATTTTTAATAAAATTGTGAAGTATGATCGACCACGTGTTGAACAGTAACCCAACCTAACCTACCACGTTGTTACGCAACTCGACTTAGTTCACGGGTTGAGTACATTTCTTATTAACAATTCCAGCTAAACAATGGCAACTGAATCCGCGAGTGGACCTTCTACGGTCGCATCAGACACCACGCAGGCGGAAATCGGAGAATTACGCCACGTCAAACTACATGTTACAATAGGTCGCAGACATTATTAAAACTTCGCCCGACAAAGACAGGTATAAAGCCTTGAAAACCCAGCTGATAACTAGATTTACAGATTCGTTATTAACGGAGTTGGAATTGGAGGATAAATCAACCGTCACAGCTTTTGCGGGAGATGAAGTCGCTCGTAACTTCGAAAATCGACCAGTCCGTCTGCGAACCGTATGGCTCCAGCGAATGCCCTCCCATGTACAAATAGTTCTTTCCGTTAGAAAGGACGAAAAATCTGGAGAAGCTAGCTGAAATGGCATACAAAATTATGGAAATTGGCTCGAGCATCGCCGCGATCTGCAAGCAACCGTGCGCAGAAAAAGCAAACAAAGACATTCCGTCATATGGCGTCGAGTCGTTACAGCAACAAATCGCCGAACTAACGGAAAAAGTCGAACGACTCGGACGAGACAAAAGACAATGGCAAGTGGAGGCCATGTGGAGACTACCGTCGACTGAATGCAATTACAGTTCCTGATCGCTACTCCATCGCACATATCCTGGATTTTTCTTACAAGCTGAATGGTAAGAAAATATTTTCCAAACTGGACTTAGTACGTGCGTACCACCAAATCCCGATCGCTGAAGAGGACAACCAAAAACCGCCGTAATCACTCCATTTGGCCGCTTTGAATTCCCGTATATGACGTTTGGTCTTCGTAATGCTGCCCAATACATTTCAAAGTTTCATGGACGCTGTTCTACGAGGATTAAACCTTTGTTACTGCTATATCGACGATATACTCGTAGTATCATCCAATGAGCAGGAGCACCTGGAGCACTTACGGCTAGTTTTCCAGCGGCTAGACGAATATGGCATTGCAGTGAGCCCCTCCAAATGCATACTAGGTGCTACGCAGGTTGAATATTTAGGGTATCTCATCTCCGAAGCAGGATCAATCCCGTTACTGGCCAAAAATGGAAGCCATCGCCAATTTCAAAAAACCAGCAACAGTAGTGGAGCTTTGTCGTTTTTTTGGGAATAATAATTTTACCGAAGATTTTATTAAAAATGCAGTCCCAACACAAGCTATCCTAAACACTTGTTGCCAAAACAGCTACGCAACGACAAGAGGCAAATTGTGTGGACGCAGGAAGTAGAAAAATCGTTTGACGCATGCAAACATGACCTTGTGAATGCCACATTACTCGCACACCCATCAGAAGAAGGTCCCCTTTCGATCACAGTGGACGCCTCCAATTATGCCCCTTGGTGCTGTTTTGGACCAACTCCAGCAAGGCATGTGGAAACCACGGGCATTCTTCTCGAAGAAATTAAATAACGCCCAGAGTAATTATAGTGCGTATGGTCGCGAATTATTGGCTATTTATTCCGCTGTTAAACATTTCCGATACATAATCGAAGGGGGAAATGCAATTATTCAACGGACCACAAACCACTTACGTTGCGTTTTGGCAAAAATCAGATGCAGCATTGCCACGACAACAACGACAGCTAGATTACATTAGCCAATTTACAACGAAAATCATACATATCGTTGGCAGGGTAATACAGTCGCAGACGACCTATCTCGTTTGGATGCAATAAACCTTCCGACTGCAGTGGATGCAAAAGAGTTAGCTGGGGAGCAATCACAAGATCAGGAATTACAGACGCCTCTTCAGAGTACATCATCCCTCCATCTGCAACAATTGATTCCCACAGATGGTAACCTACCATTGTACTGTGACAACATCCCACAGGTAGAATCCGCCCTTACGTTCGAAATCACTGCGGCGGCACATTTTCAACGCCAATCAAGGAATAGCACATTCTGGAAAAACGAGCCACTCTTCAGGTAATTAGCACCAAATATGTATAGCCGGCAATGCAAAAGGGTATTACCAGCTGGGTTCGTACATGCATTTCATGCCAACGCAGTAAAATTCAACGGCACACAAAATGCCCACTAGGAGAGATCACTCTACCAAGCAGTAGGGGCGAACATGTGCACTTGGATTTGGTAGGACCTTTACCACCTTCCAGAGGCTTTAGATACTGCCTTACAATGGTAGATCGCTTCACCAGGTGTCCTGAGGCAGTCAAAATAACCGACATTGCCTTCTATAGCTGTTGGATCTCTCGTTTGGTGCCCCAAGAACGATTACAACCGACCAAGGTAGGCAGTTTGAATCCAACTTATTTGGGGACCTAACTAACCTGCTGGGCATCAAACGAAGCCGGACAACAGCCTACAACTCAAAATGTAATGGTTTAGTGGAGCGTTGGCATAGCACTTTTAAAACGGCAGTAATATGTCAACAAACGGAAAAACGGACAGAAATCCTACCATCCGTATTATTAGGCTTGCAAACAAGTTTTAAGGAGGACTTGAAGTGTTCAGCTGCCGAACTTCTCTACGGAGAAGCCCTACGCCTTCCAGGATAATTCTTTTTCGATACTAAAACGTTCGAAGACCCAACAAGCTTTACATCCCTTCTCAAGGACCAAATGCAACGGATACGACCTACTCCAACCACACAGCACAACAAGCAGGCAGTCTTTGTTCACCAGGATTTGACAACTTGCTCTCATATTTTTCTACATGACGATGCTGTACGTCGATCGCTACAGCCTTACACTGACCCATACAAAGTCATCTCCAGATCCAACCGTAAGATTTTAAAATTAATGTAAATAACAAAGCAACTACTGTTCAGCTGAAAGTTTAAAGACCGCGTTTTTGGCCCAACCAGATCCAGACCAAACAACTGCAAAGCGTACAGCAAGTGCCAACACACCAGGAGCTTCGTCATCCACCCACACCCGATCAGAACGTGCGGTAAACCCTGCGGTTCGATTTAGTTTCGACTAAACGTTGTCACTGGGAAGGGGGTGATGTGGTGGACAACTCTGATTTGAATTTGGCGCGCACGACGCACCGGCGTTCGCCCTCACCCAGCCGGAGAACTTCCACTAAGGGTTTCCTACCCTTCTCGGCATTCGACGACCAACGAGCAGTCTGAACGGTTGTGCGCGTGTAGCTCTGACATACCTTCATGTATTTATTGTTAAATATACTGTTGATATAAATTTGTTATACTTTTGATTACTTTTAATCGTACAGCGAGGATAGCGTCTCGAAATGTTACTCACGTGTACTGCGCATCGACTTTCACGCTGTAAATCTTAAACTCTTACAACGAATGCTATATGACAAATGCATATCGAATTAACGAAGAATCGAGGATAAATCCCATCTACTCAATAAACTTAGCAAATCGTTGTCCTACCTTCTAAATTAGAAACGCTCGCGCCTATAATGCTTTCTTCAAGGACTCCTCGTGGTATCGCGTTCTCATAAATTTCATTCCATTTCAAATGCCCTCCACAAATTTACAATATCGCCGTCCCGATGTACCCGTAAACCAACGTACGCAATATTCCACCACACATGTAGGAATTACAATTTCAGGATCGACTTAGGCAAACTACGACACTACGCTCGGGCGTAGACATACGCTCCCAAACGACAAACTCAAAATAACAATACTCTAAATTAGCGTAAAAGTGAACCGTAACACAAGTTCACAGGTTAGAGTGTGCTTGACGCACTATATGTATGTATATGTTTAAGTTTATATATAAGTTTATCTAATCACTTTAATATGAGATGTTATTTGAACTGCAGTTTAGAGAATTTCCATCTACATAAAATTCATTTCATTGGTTTTTGCTAATTTATATTGACTGGAAAATAAACTCATTTATAACTATTATTATTATTGTATTGCACCAACTATTGTCGGAAACGATCAGAAGTAAACGCGCGGTGGTAGTTCACATCGGCGATCGTTCATATTGATAGTAGTTCTGGTAGGATGTAAATCCACATCGGTGATAATCCAAGTCGGTTGGTTCACCAAGTTGGTGGTATTTTAGTTCGGTCACATATCATGTATTTGTTGCAAACTGCAAAAGTCGGTAGTAGTTTCAGTTGGATCTAAATTCATAACGATTATAATCCAAGTTCTTAGTAAACCAAATCAGTGGTGGTTCATGTTGGTAGTCGATTAAAGTCCTTTCGCATGGAATAGCTAGTCTACAACACATTCAAATTGGTGATCTGAATTCAGATTCCACATTTCTGATTCGATCAAGAGTGTAACCAAATGTTTTCGATAGGGGTGGCTTTGCTTCGGATTACTCTTGTAATGACGCTCCTACTCAAACCAGACATGCTTGTTCAGTAAAACATCACTTTTCGAAACTAGTTGCCTAATATACTATTACAATACCTTTATACTTATGTAATGATTGGAATTAAAACGTTGTTATTGATTTTCGAGGTATAGCAATGTTGGCTGATTGTGTGATTATTGTTCAAGGTTTCAATGAAGGTGTTACGAGCAATGAGCGATAAAGAAGAATCACTGCATATTATATGCATAGTATGTCAAACAACTGGTACTTATAAAAATATTCTGTTGCAGGAGCTGCTGATAGTGGCAAAATATGGGAGAAAATCTAATTCGTATACCCGATCAAGTGATAGAACAACTGCGATGTTCCCAGTGCAAGGAATATCTATCTTGTGGGCCAGTGCGACTGCTTCCTAATGGAACATCAATCTGTGGCCAGTGCTCACCACCAAATTCCGATGTGGTTTACAGAGACCTTATACTAGAAGAAACTATTTTAAAGAATGTCGAATTTCCATGCCGTTTTAAAACGAAGGGATGCAGTAATAATGTTGCTTTCGGTGAAGCTATGGAACACGAGTCGAAATGTTTTTATCAATCTTATTACTGTCCTTTGTCCCTACCTGATGAAACATGCTGTTGGAATGGTTTACGGTCAGAACTGCTGGATCACTTGACCAAAAACCACTCGTCCCATTTATTAGAAGCTGCAAGTTTTATTGTTCAGGTTGATCAAAATTGTCAGGGAATCTTTGGAGTGTTAAAAGATGACTTTGTCCTTCTTGTTACATATTTTTTTCAATCTAGCACGTACAATTTGAATTATGACGTTAGCTATTTTAGCGCAGATGGGGCAGTTTCTGCAACTTATGAAATTAATATAGAAAATAATAAGGTTTCAAACTGCCATTTTTCTCTGAGAGAAAAACACTGTCCTCTCTTTGATAGCTGTTTTGGCAAACTAAATAATATGTTAAATTTAAACAAGTATATGGAGGCTTTTGACAATCCCAATAGTATTAAAATTAATATTATTTTAAAAGACACAAACTTGAAAAAGTTAGCTCTAGAAACCGTTACACCAACTTTAACAGATAAACAAAAACGTGCATCGCTTCGATGCAGGAAATGCAGTGAAGAATATCTTGTTTTTCCAATATTCGAAGCGGGGAAGAATAACACTATTTGCTGCAACTGTGCATATTCTTATGGCTATCGTAAAGAATCGACTAATGTGAAACTCCGGCAACGCATAGCAGAAACAAATTTTCCCTGTCGTTGGCAAGACTGTAATTTCATAGGTACCGGGGACATCATTCGCACACATGAAATATCTTGCCAGTTCCGAGATTATTCTTGCCCAATATGTGGTTCTTTGATTAAAGCAACATTTGCTGATGAACATTTTCAAAATCATAGGACATTGTATAAAGCATTCACTGTTTTAGGTAAAAGCAGCGAGTTTCCCAATTATGTTTATATAATTGAGAATAATAAAGTTATTATTGTTAAAAATTATATGGTGAAGAATAATGTTATAAGCAAATTGTTGTTGAGTTCTTTTGTGGATGAAAGAGTTCTTGTATGGTTATACCAGAGGGAGGGTGGAATAATTAATCTAGTTCCATTTATTCTTTCTAAAAGCACACCTGAAGCTAATTATACGCAAAAGCATCCAGATGTTTTTGGTAATAAAACGCTATTTATGCAGTTACGAAGCTCTAAAGCTGAAAACTTCTTATTATTATTATAGCGTTAACTAATTATGCTATTTGCTACCATGTAATCGACTACATATAAAACTTAACTTAACAGTTACTGTGCTTTCTATATCAGGACATTCAGTATATCTTTTTTACACATTCAAAAGAGAAGTATTCCAACATTAATTTTATACATATAAATTAATGGCTGTATAAGAATTGCTGAAGGTCAAACATATTTCATGGGCTCATTTCAATGTATTACTATGAATCTAAAGACTATAGTTTCAGAAATGTTACATACGATAAATAATGTTTGCTATATTTAAGTATGAGTAGCGAATTAATTAGTATATTTGTATTTGATCTTATATGTTAAGTCAACCACTGTAATATGACAAGAGAATGCCTGAATGCAACATAAGTTTTGTTTTTACAGTTAAAATTCAACATAGTTATGCAAAAAGTATAATATACATAGAAAAGTATTTTATGTATTATATTATTTAAAAGGTAATAGTGCTTTCGAAGGTTCAATATAGTCTATCAAAGCTTCTGAACTGTTTTATGTTATAAACACCAACGTTACTGAATGATTTTTGTTTGTTTCATAAATACATTTATTTACTTATTCCAACGTTGTTTCTTGTAGTATTGCTAACCATAACTGGTGTACCACGAAGTCGAGCGTCGGCGACGACTTAATGAGGATTTCGAGGTCCGAGCCCCACTTAAAATAATTCAACCCCACATGAAATGATACATGAGGGCGCAATTGAATCTTTCCAGTCAAATCGTGTAACAGATTTAATATAATGTAGAATATGTTGGAAAGAATTTATAGTCGAAAATAATTAAATACGAGATACGAGTAATAAACTGAAATCGTATCAAAACACAGCACACTTCAAAGAAAAAGTGTGTGAGAAAAATAGCGTTTTAGAAGCTTGTTTTTCAAAAAATGTTCCGGAAAACTATCCTACCCTAGATCTCTTTTTTTTTCGTACCAAGGCCCCACATGGATAAATTTGTAAAAGTCGGCTCTTCTAAAGTTAAGCAGAACAAAGCAAATGCAATAGCAAAACTGCTCGTACTTAATTACTTACTACCAGCCCCTTTTTGTTAAGCCCAGTGCTAGACATAAGGCTCACTTAAAGTTTTACACAGGAGGCGATTTTTGGGCTTTTTACACCCAATTTCCAGCGATTCATCGCTCCATCTTGTTGGTGGCATCCCTCTAGTACTGTTCAATCTCGTGGCCTCCATTTTATAATTTTCTTTGTCTATCTGTCATCGGTTCTTCCTACACCATGACCAGCCCAGGTCCACTTCAATGTATTCTTCTTATTGTAACGACATTCGAGCCGGATTGCGTGTAGACAGATTAGTCAGCCTTCTAGGTCATTCCAGAACGACCCCAGCAATTAATGCGAGCGATCAGCATTTTAGGCGGCCGTCCGCGACCGCGTGGTGATACGACACGTCAGCATTTCTAGAATAGTCGAGTCATATCGCGAAGCCTCCAGAAGGAATCCCCCGGCGATATATACAAGCAAGCGCAGCGGAAGAACGGAAAGTCCGAATATAGCTTTGAAGTGCGCGAAGCTTGCCATATAAATCATTCGTGTTTAAGTCGTGTGTAAATAAATAATGTGTATTTTTTGTTAGAAATAGTTCCTGTTAGTGTATAAATAACTTGTGTTCCGTATTAATAGTTCTTGTGTTTTTGTTAAATCGTTAAGTTAAATTGCTGTAAATAAATGCTTAAAACAAGAACCAGCGTATAATTTTTAATAGCCCAGAAGATAAATCGCAACATTTGGCGTCAGGTGTCGGAGTTTGTACCAGGGGCTATAAAAAAATTATTGGACATACATTAAATAAACTAATTGATTAACAAGTACCGATAAACGACAATCAGATAATAAATTTAAGTGTGTGTTGTTCATGCCTGTGACGAGATCCCAAGGCAGCAAAATGGAGGCCTAATTACGCCAACTTTTGCAGCTGATGCAAGTTGGCCAGGACAAGGCAGGACAGGCGCAAGAACACTTGAAAGCCGGCCAAAAGCAGGCCGAAAAGGCGCAAGAAGAATTGAAAGCCGGCCAAAAGCAGGCAAACACAGCGCAAGACGAATTGAAAGCCGGCCAAAAAAAGGCAGAAAAAGCACAAGAGGATGTTAAGGAAGAGCTGAAAGCCGGGCAGGAAGTACTTAAGGAAGAACTGAAACCCGCGCAGGAAAAAGTAGTCCAAAAACTTGAAGAAGAATTGAAAGCCACTCAAGAAGACCTCAAGGAAAAACTGAACGCGTAGATCAGAGATGTTCAGGAGGAAATGGAGAGAAAGGTAACCAGATTTGAAGGTGACGTACTGGAGCTGCAGGAACAAGTTACCAAGTTACTAAGTGGCCAACCAACTCCCTCTGAAACTACTGGCTTCTCTCCTCCTCTTGCGGTAAATCAACCTATCTTATCGCGAGTTGCTACCCCTCAGGTTGCTCCTTCCCAAGATACTGCTCCAGTGAGACCCGCAACATCCGGCTTGCATATGAAACTGCCCTCTTACAATGGGAAAACGCCATGGTCAACATACCTGAAGCAATTTGAAACCGCAGCCGTCGCTAATGGTTGGGGAGAGGCAGACAAAGCGACCGCATTGATTCTGACATTGCGAGGGGATGCCCTGAATATTCTGCAAATAATTCCAGAAAATCAGCAGAAAAACTTCCAGCAATTGGTGAATCGTCTGGAACGGCGTTATGGCGATAGTCATCTTCAGCATGTGCATTGTGCCCAGTTGAAGAACGGAATTCAGAAGTCGAGGGAGACTCTGCAAAAACTTGAGGCCGACGTTGCTCGATTGGTTCGGCTCGCGTATCCATCGGCGCCAGAGGACTTCCTGGAGCAGCTAGCCGTCCAAACATTCATAGATGGAATGAAAGACGCCGGTAGTCAGCAAGCAATACGTCTGGGACGCCATAGGACACTGGGAGAGGCCTTATCCCATGCGTTGGAAGTTGAAGCGGCAAGGAGTGCCTCCAGAGGACATAGTCGTGTCCGCGGTATCGCTACGACAGAAATGGCGCCTGAATCCATGGAGGACATGTTGCGACGACTCATAAAACAGGAGACGAGGGAGAAGGGATCCCGTTGCTGGAGCTGTGGAGAGATGGGTCATCTTAGGGCTCGTTGTCCGAAGAAAGGAGCCCGAGCGTCTGACGAGCCGTCGGGAAAACTAATACGAGTCGACAAGAAGGGGCGAGAGTCGACTCGTGATTGCCATGCCCCGGAGAGTCCATCCATGTGTCCTCCGTGCAACACCAGCCTGATAGCCTCTTCATTGATGGGAGTTCGGTCTCTGTTGTTGGATACTGAAGCGACGAAGTCCATCGCCAGGTCTGACGTAATACGGGACGAGGGTCAGCTGCTGCCGCCCCACGCCTTTGCACTGCCACGGGAGGCGCAGTAACCACACATGGGGAAATTGATTTGACATTGAAGATTGGGAATCAAACCCTCAAACATCGGGTCCTGATTGCTGACATTGCAAACGAATTCATCCTGGGAATGGATGCTATGAATAAGTGTGGGTTTACTTTAGACCTGGGACGCTGCGTGTTGCACGTAGGTGGAGAGGGGCTTTTCCTACACCCAAGAGAAAAGATCGCAGTACAAGTGGTATTGGCGAAAGATATTACTCTGCCGGGACGAACCGAGAGGGTCGTGTATGCACACCTGCATGACAATCTCCGGGGCAACGTAGTGAGCTAGATTGAACCCGATTGCGATAATGAGCTCACTCATGGTATCCTGGTTGGGAAGACGTTCGTAAAGACTGGACTTAAGGTCCCAGTAAAGATGATGAACGTCAACAGGGAACCGGCAACCGTCAGAAAAAACACAATCCTGGGAAGGTGCACACCGGTCTCCGCCGTTGTCAGAACGATTAATAGTGACAGCTGCAGCAAGGCGAAGGGCTGCCCAAAGGCATTAATTAACACCATGATGTCTACTTGCAAGGGCATGAGCCAACAAGAACGGAAGAAGATCGAAGATCTGGTGGCCAGGTACCAAGACATCTTTGAGTGCGGAGATCATCCCAGCGGCCGTACCGACGTAGTTAAACATAAAATCAATACTGGGGATGCTCAACCGAACATCTAAGAAGGTTGCGTCTCGCCAAACGGCAAGAAGCTGAGAAGATTGTCCAGGACATACGAAACCAAGGGATCATCGAACCGTCCAGCAGCCCGTGGGCCTCCCCTGTGGTTCTTGTCAAGAAGAAGTATGGGTTAACGAGGTTTTGTGTTGACTACCGGCAGCTGAATCATGTGACCAAGAAAGATAGCTACCCTCTGCTACAAATCGATGATACCCTGGACACGCTCTCCGGTTCTCAATGGTTCTCGACGCTGGACTTGAAGAGCGGTTATTAACAAGTAGGAATGGAACCTGCGGACAGGGAGAAGACTGGGTTTACCGTCGGAACTGGTCTCTGGCAGTTCTCCGTCATGTTGTTCGGTTTGTGCAATGCCGCCGCCACGTTTAAGAGGCTGATGGACACCGTCCTGGAGGGTCTATCTTGGCAGACCTGTCTGATATACTTGGACGACATGATAGTGGTGGGTAGATCCTTCAACGAGCATCTGAAAAACCTGAAGGAAGTGTTCTGTAGACTGCGAGGTGCCAACCTGCGATTAAGTCCAAAGAAGTGTCACATCTTCTAGAAGGAGATCCAGATTCAGATTCGAGATCTTAAGCTAATTCTTTGAATGTTTCTTTCGATCATACCAGAATTTTTTGCCTGGCGCCTTCAGTGCACTTAAAGCATTACCCCTAAAACGCCCTGTATAACTGGAAGCAAATACAATCAATTGTAGATAATACATTGTGATGGTTGTAGATCAGAACTGCTGATTTATTGTTAAAAGTTAATTTCGAGATAAAAAAGCATTTATGGATAGAAAAAATAACTAATTATTTAAAAATACAAGAGTAAAGTTAAGCAGCAAATAACAGACTAATTATTTAAAAATTATTAAGAAATTAGATATAAAATTCAAATCAGGAAATACGTCTAATATTCAAAAACAAGGTTCTAAAATATAAATTAAAATTATCATCTTTGGAGTTATATAAAGGGTTGTTGATGTCAACAGAAAACAATTTATAATTAAAAAGTAATTAATAATTACTACAAACTGTAAGTATGTTTGAAGAAATATCAAAGTTCTAAGCTAAGTTCATATTTAAATAAGTTACGTACATAAATTCTTACGTTTGTTAACAAATGTGAACTAACATGTGTTGATTGAATATGAATTCAGCTTATATGTCATATTAATAGTTTGACAGTGACAATTAAGAGTTCTCAAATAATTCAAGTATTTTGATAGTTTTTCTAACGCAAGAACCTACCTGAGATAAGAAAGGTTGTTCTATTGCCTCAGCTATTAAAAGAAATAAGTAATGTGATTAAATAAATAACAGGAATAGTTTAGCAGTCTAGTAACTATCATGTAAATATTGGATTGCAAAGTAGAGTCAATACTATATCAATTTAGATAATTTATTATGTGATACATGTTACTAACTAAATATGGCATACTTTATATAATTTCTTAGTTGTGTTCTTATATAATAATTGAATTACATGATAGTATAAAAATATTAAAAGCTAAATGCGCTAGTAGTTATTCTCTAAAATTTGATATAAAATGTATCTGTGCGGCCCAACCCAACTATGAATAAACATAACATAAAGTTTTTGTTATTGATTATTTACATTAAAATATAGTCCACAAGCAACAATGTTAACACAATTTCAAGTTTATCGAAACTTTGTCGCATTTTTATCTCTGCAACAATTAATCGCAGACTGAAAAAACGTTCGAATATCAAGCGCAACAGAAACACAGGTACTGTTGTAAATGATAGTTTATCGAGCAACACTTGACATATTTGCTCTTGAGACTGCTGATGTTAAAAATCCTGAAAATACATTATATTTGACGGAAAGATATCGAAGTCCTATAATATACTTTATCGTATTTTGTTATAAATATCTTGTTTGTCATATAACGTTTATTTGTAAAATGCTATTTGTACTTGATTGGCTAAGATGTCAAAGTAATGAACATACGTGGTACAGAAATACGATACCATAAAATATTTTATTATTTATATGCACGCACTTGTTGGCTGGTTAATCATGTGATGAGAGTAGTCTTTGATGATTCCGCAAAAATGGAAATTCTATAATTAACCTTTTATCGAAACAACTTTCAAAATAGCTGTATCTGGTTTCCAATTGCTCCTCCTTGATCTTCACAACCAACTTATATCTTTTCTAAATTACATATATGTGCAAAATCGTTGAAAGCGACTGGAAAGGAGAAGATGTTAATCATTCAAACTCGACTTCGAGCTAACTTGAATATCAAAGTTACTATTGTGAATAAGCGCCTTTTCATCGGTGAATCAAATAAAAGAAATTACCTTAAGTAAAATTTAAGTACCAATTCTTTAATGATATTAATGTAGCACAGGTTCACATAAATAGAATCAAATTCTGCAGTAGCATATAAATGGCACCAAATTCAAAAATACAAACAAAGTGGGACAAGAGTTTCATCGGGTACTCCAAAAAGCTATCATTTTCCCAAGCCTCGGACGTCTCGCTATCGTCAAGAGACCTTTCAAGACGTGACGCATTTATAATTAAATAACGTTAACGCTTGAAAAACGCCTTATCTACCGCCAAGTGCTGCTCTTTCAAAGAAACTAAACCGTTTACTATTTTTACAAGCAGTTACAAACACAAATAAATTAAAAAAATACGGTAAACAAATGAAAGCAATAGAAATCTGAATGTTATCAAACGATCGTAATTGGTAATAAATAAAAGGTTGAGTACTAATTAGAAAATTAATATAAATTTTGAATTTACTAAACGTTCACAATGCGATTTGGCGGGATGAGCGAGTTCAGATCGCATTTTCGAGTTCTCGATAGGTGGAATAAAAGAAACCTGATTTGCAGATGTAGATCAGCAGCGCTCAAGCTCGTAGAAACCTGAATCAAGGCAAGACAGAACAGTCGACGTGTATCTTCAAGAAGCTATATTATAGAACCAAACGCATTCAGATGTTCAATCAGCCGTTCAAAACGACGCCGGGTTATCAAAGCTTTAGAGGATGACTTCGATTTGCAAACCCTCAGTCTAGTTTACAACTTCGGTGGCAGAAGAGAAATAAATGACTGGACATTTTGTAAGAAAACCGAAAAATGGCGTACCATTTTCAAAACAAACAAATTGCCAATTTTAAGTTTACAAAATGCAACAAAAAATAGTCAATATGAATCTAGACAATATTCCTACGTAAAGGCGTTTAAGTGACCTAATCCCAAAACTACAGCACATTTATATTTGAAAGACAAGGAGCTTGTGAAAAATATTGCAAAGCGGAAGATATTAAATACTCTACCTTAATGGCAACGGACTTGCTAATGAAAAAACTACATTCTTCAATATTGTTAGAGGTAAAAACGAATAACGCCTAAATGGAACAATGAAACAATTATGTCACACAACATTTTCTGCAAAATATACGCTCTAAAACGCCAGCTATTTTGATATATGATGGTTATGCTTCCCATTTTAGTTTAGACATGCTTAAATTAAGAACACATACTAATCATAGTTTACACTCACTAGATCTGAGTGTCTTCAAACCTTTGAAATTAAATTGGAATAAGCATTAGGCAAATGCTAGCGTAAACGTTGTTCTTCTTCCTCTTCCCCTTATTTTAGGTTAGTGGCATGTTTTTAACCACAATCTTGTGGTGTAATGCTCACTCTTTGGCCGTCGAAACTGATGCTGATTACTTGCACCATTAACACCTCTTGCACAGGAATCTGAAGTGCCTTCTTCTTCAAAGTCTGATCCATAAGAATCACATCTATTAGTCTATGTGAAATATCTTTCACAATACAAACTGATCCATCAACAGCCCCAAACAATCGTTTGGATGATTGTTGTTAAAACAAGTTTCTTACACAAAACCCTATTTGAGCAGGAGCAGTTATCATAAGTTGCTGAAGCCGCTGACAGTGATACGTATATTTAATGAAATCGAAGAAAAATCAGATAAAGTCAACACCATAGAATTTATTGGTAAGAATTGGACAGATTGGGTGAAAGGGAACGATTTAAGATATATGTTACTCAGATCACTAACAAGGAATTATGTCCCTGTGTAAAATTTATATTCGTTTTTGCCACCATATTCAGTCATTGATAAGTATTTTTAAAATATGTGTTCTAAATAAATTTCGTCGGCCTAAATCGTGCAACTGATATAAAGCTAAATTTTCTGCAGGAACCATGAAGTCTAACAAAGATCCAAGAATTGAATGGCCAGGTGGCCCGAGTATTCGGTCAATTATTTCCTTTAGTTTTCTTCGGTTGTAGAACCACCGCACTATACAAAAAAAAAACAAAGGGAGCCAACCAAGAATATCAGTATTGATGAAATCATGCTATCCTTGCTTTAAATCTTGCTATAGCGAAGGGGTCCAATACCTGGAAATATAGTATATGAAAAAATAAGAAGTATTTATTATGAGCAATCACACTCATCTTAATTATCGTTTTCAGAGCTAATTTTAACTGTTGACAGTTTTGTGTAATTCAATTGTGAAAATAGAATGAATCAACTATTTTACCAATTATAAAAACTGATAAGCTACTAATAACGTTGTGTATTTCCTCGTACATTTCAATTTATGTCGTAACGCTCAACAGTAAGTGTTTGTTTTAAATTTATCTTATCCAAGCCGGTAACTATCTCATATTATTTATGATTGTTGATTTTTTCGTCTGTTATCCTTACAAAATATAATAACAATAAATAGATAATTAAGTAATTAAACAACTTCATAACCAATTTAAAGTTTCTTCTTGTATAAAATCAACTTTATTACAGAAGCTGAATAAGTAACAATGTTAGTAAACTGACAACGTTCTAAGGCAATCACAATACAATTTACGGTCGAAACCTGCAATTTCAAAACTAGAAATTGCTATATCACTGTTTCAACGAATAGCAATGAACGCTAAATCTACATAGCAGTTTTATTCAATAAATAGTCTTTAACTTTTATAAAATTTAAATTATACGTTAAATAAGGTGTTACGGGCTAAAAGTCATTTAAAAGTATGACATATTTAACTGCCCTATTTTCGATAAATCTAAATATTACCCGCTATTACAACCTTCAAATTTCCAGGAATCTATATGCTTAATAATTTTGCGTTAGGCTAGGCCTCTATTGTTGCATCGGTGTTAGTCTGGTTGCATATTCAAAGCTCCCTCCAGTTTTTAAATTTGGGTTTTCTTATCAGTCTTTTTGGCCATTCGCCATGTTGTATTGCTGCAGAATAGGTGCCTTGTTGAGATTTTGTTTTGAAACGAGCCTTAATGAGATTATTTCGCAGGCATCTGGCTTGGAAATTTTTTTGTGTTGCGTTTTGGGCCTTCCGGGTCTGACCGGGGAGGTTATTTTTGCGATTTTCTAAGCATCAAGCTTAGCTTGGATTTTACTTCGGCAAGCAAATGTTTTCCTTTGGCGAAGCGGAGCCAGAACACCTAATGGGTATGTTTCCTTAATGATGTTAACTTAGATTCTATGGTATGATATTCTTTTAGCTCCATTTTTACAACCTCCATTTTTGCGATGTCTATTTGTACGGCGTCCTCTTTCGTGGCCCCCTTGTGACCCCTAATCATCGGGAGAAGATGGCTCCAGCAAAGGTAGAAGTCTCGGCGTAGCCTCCTTCATCGTCACTATTATCTGCAGGTCGTTAGCCCTGCCCAAACCTTGGTTAAGCACCCGCCGCTGCTTATCGGACCCTCCGTATGTGTTTGCTGCAGCCTGGAGAATTACAAGGTCAGTTGTATTTATCCTGTTTTGGGCCACTTAAAATTTGGGATCCGTTTTTAATATGTTTTGTGACTGTGCTACTTCGTATCCGGCAATTGATTGAGTGCTTGTAATTTGTATTTCATGCGCATTTCTCACCTTTTGAGGCAGATTAAGTGTTTGTTTGTAATGAATCCATTGCGGTAGTTAAGATGCATTAGCTTTTTAGGTTTACGGACGGCTGTGCCTCACGCCCCGTTCCAGTGTTAGCATTATCGAACTTTGATCTATTCTCGAACGTCACGTAACGTTAGTGGCATGTCTTTAAATTGAATCCTGCCTCAAGATACGTCCGCCATTGCACGTAATTACGTGCATTATTAGCTTCGACACTTTAATGAAGTTTTGGAAACTTACTTTAGTCATTATCGGTTCGCAAAGTGCTATATTAGGAAACAAGTTCTTGGATTCCCTGTAGGCGTTATTGCATATTAAAGCTAACATTAAATTTGGTCCTGCATAGTGGGAATTAGATCGAATTCAACTAATTAGTCCAAATTTCAATCTGTAATATATTTATCATAGCCATGAAGCTATCGACCGCCTTCTTTTAGTAGTGCATTTGGCCATGTCAAACATCAATTTGTAATTCTCTTACACATTTTCGCTTACAATAATTTACGTAGACCTCTTTCAGCCTTGTGGCGCCCAGTATTGAGCATAGGCCTCCCCTTTGATTCTCCAACACTCTCTATTCTGTGCTGTGTCCATCCATCTCAATCCTGCAACCCTTTTAATGTCGTCGTACCAGCGTGCACTTGGTCTTCCTCTATTTCTTACTCCTGTCCATGGTCTCCAGCGTATAATTACAGCGTTCCACCTATTATCGGTTAATCGTGCTACATGACCTGCGTAGCTCCATTTCAATTGTGTAATTCTGTTTATTATGTCTGTAATTCTGGTTCTTTGTCGTATCCAACTATTCCTTTTTCTGTCTCTAAGGGTGATACCAATCATCGACCTCTCCATGGCTCTCTGTGTAACTCCCAGCTTTGTGACTATACGTTTAGTAAGCGTCCATGTTTGTGCACCATACGTTAATATAGGGAGTATGCATTGATCGAATATTCGTGATTTTATATATTGGGGGATTTTTTTGTTCTTTAAGATCTTTGATAGCTTACTAAATGCTGCCCAACCTAAACGCCTTCTTCTTTCCACCTCTATGTCCTTATTTTCTTTGCTCATTTGTATTATTTGACCAAGGTATATATACTGCTGTACATTGTCTATAACCGTGTTGTTTACTGTTATATGTGTTACCTGTGGACACATTATTTTGGTTTTGTCTAAATTCATTTTAAGTCCTATATTTCTCGATGCTTGTTCTAGTTGTGTGATCATCTCTTGTAGGTCTTCTGTATTGTCTGCGATTAAGACTATGTCGTCTGCAAATCTGAGGTGATTGAGCCTCTCTCCATTGATATTAACTCCTTTGTTGGACCATTCCATTTTCTTGAACACTCCCTCCAGTGCCATTGTAAAAAGTTTTGGTGATATGGTATCCCCCTGTCTGATGCCTCTATTGATAGGTATTGCATTTGTATACTCATGTAATTTAATTTTTGATTTAGCTTGATTGTAGATGTTGTTGAGTAACTCTTTGTATCTATGATCAATGCGGGCACAGTCTAGCTCTTTCATAATTGCCCAATGCTCGATAGAGTCGAATGCCTTTTCGTAGTCAATGAACGCCAAACACAAAGGGAGGTTATATTCAATGCTCTTCTCTATTAGTATCTTCATTGTCAAAAGGTGATCACAAGTACCAAAACCTTTTCTGAATGCAGCTTGCTCCACAGGTTGATAGTCATCTAGCTTGTTCGTAATTCTATTTGTTATTATTTTGATTAGTAGCTTGTACATTTGAGACAGGAGACTTATCGGTCTATAGTTCTGGATGAGTGATCTATCTCCTTTTTTGAATAAAATTACCACTGCCGCATTAGTCCAGTCCTTTGGTATTGTTCTTTCTTTAATACAGATGTTAAAGAGCTGTTTCAATTTAGGTATTAGTATTTCTTGCCCTTCTTTTAACATTTCTACCAGTATTTCATCTTCTCCCGGCGCTTTGTTGTTTTTCATTGACTTCAAGGCATAGCCTATCTCCTCTTCGGTGATTTCAGGGATGTCCTCCGAGCCAATGTTCATTACTTTCATCTCCATTTGTTCTTCGGGTTTTTTAGTTTGTGATGCATATAAGGTCTTATAGTAATCTTCAGCAATGTTCAATATTCTGTCTTTGTTTCTTTCCTCTTTTCCAGTTTTGTCTTTTAATGTTGTTATTTCATGTCTGCCTAGATTTCTTTTTAGACATTTCAGATTTTTATTTTGTTCAATGATGTTTTGTGCCATATCTTCAAAGTGTTTATCTAGGTCTTTTCGTATCATCTTCCTCGTTTGTTTTCTTATTTCTCTGTATTCATTTGTAGCATATTTTCCTTCTCTATATAGTGATCTCCGTTTTTCAATCATTATTTTTGTTTCTGGTGTTATTTTGGTTCTTTGTTTCGGTGTTTTCTTTGCTACTTTCAAAGCTGCTTCTTTTATGAAATTGGTTATTTGTTTTGTCGCTTTGTTCATTCCTTCTTCTGTTTCTTCTATTTTCTCTAGCTGGGTTATTGAGTTTTTTAAATGTTCTCTGTACATTTGGTTCTTCTGTTTGAGGATTTCTGTATCTATTGCTATTCTTTGTTTTGGTCTATATTTGCTTCTCTTCGATGTTATAGTGACTTTTGCTCGAACTATTCGGTGGTCACTGCCAGTGTGAAACGCATTTAGGGTGGTGATATCTTGGGTAAGTTCTCTAGATGACGATAATATATAATCTATTTCATTTTTTGTTCTGCCATCCGGGCTTATCCAGGTCCATTTGCGTTGTTGTTTCTTATTGAAGAAGGTGTTCATCGCGTATAGTCGTTGGTCCTCTAGAAAATTTATCAACATATGTCCTCTGTGGTTTCTTTGTCCCAGTCCATATTTCCCTACATACATTTCTTCTTCTGTTTGTTGTTGTCCCAGTATCGCATTAAAATCGCCCATGATAATGTCGTGTTTGCATTTGTTTTCGTTGCGTGCTCTAATTACATCTTCATAGAATAGTTCTGCATCTTCGTCATCGTAGGTGGATGTGGGGGCGTATATTTGAATTATTTTAACTTTTTCGTGTTTGCTTGTTTCTATTATTATATATGCAACACGTTCTGACATTCCTTTAAACATTCTGATGTTCGGTTTTATTCTCTTGCTTACTAGGAAACCCACGCCTTTCTGGCTTTCAGTCTCATGACCTTTGTAATATAGGGTGTTACCAGACTGCAGAACAATAGCGCATTCCTCTTTTCTTCGTATTTCGGCGAGACCTATTATATCCCATTTTATCTTTTCTGCTTCGTTCTCGAGATCATGCAGTTGATAATCATTCAGTAGTGATTGACAATTATATGTTGCTAGGATTAGTGGGGTTGTCTTTTTGACGTTTTTCGATGAAAGCGATATCTTGCCTCCCCCATATTCCATGAGGCAGACCGACTTTGCGGTGTGGGATTCCAAACAGTCTGTTTGACCCACCTGGGGAAATTTTTCGGAGATCGCTGTTGTCATCATTGAGGGGTTTTTGGCCATAACTCGCCGCGCTGGCCAAATGCGAGTTGGCGAGTGGGTTATGGAAGGGAAAGGGAAGTGGTGTGGCCAGGATAGAGGTTATGGGACACGATTTCCCCAAGATGGGGATGGGGGGAAACCGCGGCTCGCGTGGGCAGGATCGCATTCCTGAAGTAGATGTACCCTCTGCTGGGATCGCAGAAGAGTATCTACCCGCTACCGCTATTTTACTGAAATCATCCTGCATGTCTAGTACGCTCTTATGATTATTTAAATTATGGACCGTTTTCTTGGTGAGACTTAGTAAGACGCTTAATTATGGTGATGTAACCTCCCTATTGAGATATTGTGCTGATTTACTGTGATATGAATTTGTGATATGCCCATTTGATTTGCCTTAGGATATTTTTGTGTGCATTTTAATTGTTTGTATTTTCTGTTTGCTGCAATTATACTGCCTTGACATCTTTGCCTGCGTATCTGATTTGTGCCTTTGCCGTTACCTTTTATTTTCAGGTTTGGTTAGTAGCGTCTTCTGTAGTGTACTTTCTATTTAGCAAAGTGTTGGGTTACTTGCTACTTGGCGCCCATATTTTTATTTTTCAGCTGAAGCTTTTGAGCCTTTTGTTTAACCCACGACCAGCTCCGGCTTAGTGGTCGGTTGCCTTTGCTTACTTCTTTTACAGTCGCCGTAACGGTAACAAAGGAATTATATTTAACCTTTTATAAGACAGTGGTCACTATTCTAACCACTCTCCTGAAGGCGCAGAAGTGTATTACGATCAATGCGGAAGTGACCAGAATTTGCAATTCAGAGGTGGCTATTTTTGTCATATTTTGAAATGCATGTGATTTGCTATGTGAACACTCCTCGTGTAGTACTTGTTTTTATATTGTGTTGCAAGTTCGTGTTTTTTGTGTTTACGGTATTCTAAATCGTAAACCCTCGTTTACTGTGCTCTGTTTCTAGTCTCTTTACAGGCAAGATCGGTAAAAATGTTAAGGCCTGGTCAGAGCCCGTTATAAATTTTTACCGATCTTGCCCGAAAATGTTTACCGATTTTGCCTGTAAAGAAAAGTTTTATCTATGGAAACAATGTTTTGTAAAAAATGATGTTTACGATTCAAAATATCATAAAACATTGTACAATACTCGACCGTTACTAGAACCCTACTGGCTCTCACGGGTAACATGCTCGCTTCGCTCGCTATTTAACTACCGTAATCGCTCGTAGTTCCAAGTAACAGTTTGTAATGTAAATTACTATTCCAAGACAAGTATATGCAATTAAACGGTAAACGTATGCTTTACAGTAAAGGTAAAGTTCAGGTATTAGTTAGCATTATTTATACTTCCTCGGGACTTTAGTGCTTATAAGATTCAGTTGTTTTACGCAAATAATAGAAACATAACTTAGTTTTGTAAGTGGTATCCTACATGGCCACCACTCACTTAGCATTTATTTTGGTTCGATATGTGTTTCCGATGAATTAATTGCAATTCAACCTTAATGTGCCACTTCCTCAAGAAGGTTCAGATAGTACATTTTATTACATAACGAGTGTTCAGGAAGTCTTTCAGTCCTGAGAGGCTGTGGACTAGAAAAGGCATGTTGTAGCCGCTCAAAGCTGAAATTCTTTTTCGGCAGTCGTTTTTCTTAAAGTAGTAGGTAGTAGGTATCAATATGTATTTTATTTCAGAATGTCTATCTTTCGATATCGATATCTAGAAAATATGTCTCTGAGACCTATTATTTGAATTAATTGAGGGTTTCCAAATAGCAGGCTTCTAACTTCTCTTGGGAGACGACAGCGATACCGAAAACGTTGCAGATACATAGACAAACGCTGTAGCTACCAGAAGTACTTCAGGTACTTTTACTTACAGTACAACAACCTCAACGCTTAAAAGAATAAAAGCTACAGGTTTACTAAAAGATATTTGAGGCCCATAAACCAAAGATATTTAAGACTGCTAAATTCGTAGAATCAGAAATCATTGAAAAAGTTGAAGGAAACTCGGACTGGGTCAATTCTTACGTGTTGTTATAAAAGGTCGACGGTTCGTTGAGAATATGTCTCGATCCAAAAAGTTTAAACTCGGTAATCAAATCAAGAAAATTCACACTTCCGAACACAGACGAAATATTAAAAAAATTTACAGGTTCTAAAATATTTTGAATATGGAATGCGGCCAGTGGTAGAAATAAAGAGTAGCACGATGAACGTTTAAAAAATGTTTTTCAAAAAGTTCAAGAAAATAATATAAAATTTAATTTTAAACAAATGCAATTTGGCTTTGACGACCTAAAATATCTCGGTCATAAGCGCTTAAAGTATAAAATGACAGCAATTGAAGATATGCCTGTACCAAGGGATAAAAAGATGTTCAAAGATTTTGAGGCTTCATAACGTATGTAGGCAGGTTTATTCAAAATTTGTCAGACAAAACAAAACCCCTACGAGACATAATTAAATATGAAAACGTATTTGAATGGGTAAGTAAACAAAAAAACATTTGAAAATTTAAAGATGGTAGTACTAAGTGAACCAACTTTCAATCCCAATAAGCCCATCACAATATCGGTAGCTGCTGCAAAATCAGGTTTAGGTGTATTATTATTGCAGGATCAGAGACCCTGTGCATATGCATCACGTGCCATGACTGATACACAGTTACAATATACATACATTGAAAAAGAATTATTAGCAATTTGCTTAGGGGTAAATAAATTCTATCAATATGTGCATGGTAGAACATTTACGATAGAAACCGACCATAAGCTTCTCACATCAATTTTTAATAAACCTCTATTTCATATCCTGCAAGGTTACAGTGAATGCTTTTGTTTTTGCAAAAATATCAAATTAATTTAATCTATAAACCTTATAAACAGTATCATGCGCTAATTTATCAGAAACATTTGAGGATAATTTAATTTTAAAAACGCAAATTTGACTAATTAAAAAAATTTGTAATTACCTATTAGACAATTAGAGAGATAAACAGATAATAATGAAGAAATAAAAGCGTTATAAATTACGCGGTAAATGGTCGGCCAAAACATTCAAATAAAGTTCTGAGTAACTTAAAAGCATACTATTACCCAAGAACCGAAATTACTGAAGGTAGAAATGGTTTAATTTATGGAAATCAATAAGTAATAATTTCTATGCCATGGAGAAACAAAATCCTAGGTGACATTTATTCAGGACACTTTAACATTTAAAAATGCCAAGCATAACAAATCACATAGAAAGCATTGTCAATAGGTGTGATGTATGTAACATATATCAAATCCTTAACCAAAATGAACTATGATACCACCTCAAATTATTTTAAAACCTTGGCAAAAAGAATGCATAGATTTATATGACATGCAAGGTGAAACTTACTTAATTGTAGTATACTATTACTAAAAATTTTCTGAAATTGAAAACCTAAATAAGAACTTCACTCCAACAAACGTCATAAATAAATTAAAATAAAATCTAGACATGGTGTTATTATATTTAAGCGCGGCCGTTCGCTGGCTATATTTCTAAACAATTTGCAAGAAGGTATCTGGCTGGCACGCGACTAGCTCAAGACGAAGAAGGCGTGCGGTCAATTAATTTATGATGAAAAGCCGTAGCGCCAGCGAACCTCAAAAACAGTACCTCGACACTCTTACAGACGATTCGCAATCTGGGTTACTATAACTAACAGAAGTATAGCTGCAAAAGGCTCAAATCGCAACAACCAAATAAAACACCAGCAGGTTAAAGTTATCACAGTTTACTCATATTCATCACAGTTATCTGGTTCAGTTCAATTACATAGTAAGTACTGAGTACTATAAACCAGGCTTTGCCAGCCAGCAGCGAGATGCTGCCCCAATATTCAATTAAAAATACATAAATGGTACATACAGTTATTTTGGCATTACATTCGGCTAGGGTGCGGCTTGACCCAGCGGGTACCTAGGTTGTCAAACGGAGACCCGGGGCCTGGTGGAAGTTTGCACAACGGCTCAACTCAGCCACAGGGGTTTTATGGATGCGCCCAGCATTTGGTGTGCTCTCGATTATGACAACGGAAACCCTGCTCCCGGCACCAGCGATTAGTCCCAAAGTTATGAGAATACCAGGACTAGTCAAAAGGGGCCTCGCACGAGGACGCCGAAGAGTATTTCCTAGCAGCAGCCAAGTTCCAAAATTGCCGTTAGTGGGCCCGACACCTCAGGCCCATACGGGCGAGCACATGTTTGCTACAATCTTAAAATCCGCCAAAAAGCGGGGCGAAGAAAATCGTCCAAAATCCGTCGTTACTAGGGTAGAATCCGCAAAAGCGTATCTATTCAGAACAGCCCAAAATTACCCTCTAGGACGACATCATAACTGAAGCGGCTACAAACTCCACATGCCTCAGGCAGGCAGGACCAAAAGATGCCCCTCGAAACCGGAAACTTGCCAAAGATAAAAATCTTATCAACAACGGGCGCCATGACACAACTAGCGCAAACAATTTCTAACTCGAGAGCGCGCGGTATTTGAATACTCCAACAGAGCTAAGATTCGGAGAGCGTTTCCCATAAAGTTACCAAAAATTGTAGAATCATGCGAGAAATCTAGAGAAAGCGCAATTTTAACATAACAATGGCATAACTAAAATTTTCGTTTCTGATAGCGGTAGATAATTTACAAGTATCGAATTTCAAAATTCTAAAAAGGAATAAAATTTTCAGTCAATCATGGCTTCTCCACATCATTAGCAATCAAATGGACAAGCCGAAGAAACTAATCAATCAATAAAAAAATTTAAAAATCAAAAGAAAACGATAACGATATCTATAGTATAATCAAAAATTATTTTCATTTAGTATGGCTATGGAATAGTTCCTAATTGATCAATGCAGCTATTAAGTCAGTTAAAATCAAAAGTCAAGTTCGACTTTTAAGTATCAACTTAGTTGCATTCATAAATTAGGAACTAGTCCATAGCCATACTAGCTGAAAATAATTTTTCATCATACTATATTTATAGCATTATTAGAATTTCGTAACACTCTAATCTATAATATCTACACGGCGTCATAAATTCTGATGTCCAGATACTTAAGGGACAATTTACCTTTAAAAGAGCAAAATTTACAACCAAAATTAATTAATAAACAAAATTTAAATGACAAAATTAATTCAACAAAAATGTGTACAAGGCATATTACGTGAGAAGAACAAAAATGAAGAAGAATTTGATATTGGCACACCAGTGTGGTATGAAAATCAACCTAAGCCTCCCTGAAAAAAAGGGAAGGTAGTTAGTAAAATAAGATCAAGATCATACAAAATAAAAAATTAAGATGGAGCCTGTATCATTAGAAATAAAATAAAAGAACTTTAGTAAAAAGTTGATGATGCAAATTCCAAATTCCAAACCACCATTTGTGTATGACGTTGACGAAAGTCAAAACCAGAGTTTGTGTTATACTAAATACTAATATTGAATGTAATGTAATCTTAAAAAAGGGAGATGTTATGTAGTTAACAATAAGAGCTTAGGTGTAAGAAAGGTTGCACATCGTATACCAAATACATGTAGATAACTTAAAAATAGAGCCCAGTTTAAACTCAACCGTGGTACATTGACATGACAGAGACATAGCTGGGTACCAGGAAATAGCCATAAAAATAAAATTATTATTGAAGCGCTACAAAGAAGTTTCAGACATTAGCTAAAATGGTATGGGTTCCGAGAATAGATAGAGGACCCAACGCTCTGAAACGCCAAAAGCCGAAGAAGCAAATACGACATTTTATCTAAAATGACAACAGATTTTATTTACTGGGTGGCTTAGGAAGCTATAGATCCCGTACTATTGGGGACTGCAACCCAACGTACAGCCGTGTTCAAAAATGTGTTGTACAACGACAGCTGTAAGTTTATTGGTGGTTCTGTTATTACTCAACAAAGGCTCACACCGTATCATTAAATAGGTAGACCTAGATGCATACTTCCAAAATATTTGCATATACAACACTTTTTTTAACTTTGTATAAATAATTTATATTCACAAAGTGCAAATGCTGTACTTTAATGAACACGACTGTACATATTTCATGTCAAGACAGATACCCAATATTTACCTAAAAGACGTATTGATCAGAGTTGCTGTACCTTTATGACATAATTATGTGTCATAGCCTACCATGCATACAGTATGTAGATGCCTATAAAATAAATTGCCAATTAAATATTTTAGAAAATAGTTGAACATTTATAAATAAATCTTTCTGTCGGTAATAGTACATTACGCAACAAGTTTAGAAAAGTGTTGTTTTACTAAACAACTATGGCTGGTTTGAGTACAAGCGTCAACGAGTAAGTACTTAAACGGCCACACGAGTTTAGTAAAACCACTTTTCTAACGTGTTGCGTATTATGAAATATTAAATGTTTACACAAAAGTGACACTAACTGTCAAAAGATAACCAATCTGATCAGATCTCGTTTCTATGTACTAAAGCACAACAAGTAGCACAGTTGATGTGACTGTAAGTCTAAGTCAAATTCAAGTTTAGAAGTTTATGTTTTGCGTCAGTCTGTGTCAAAACTGACGCAACACCTATCCTGCTAACCTTGAATGTGACATAAACTTACAGTGCCACGAACAATACATTTCAGTACTGCCAGACGTAAAACGAATCGCCGTTGCTATGCAGAAAAATGTTGCTAATGTTGACAAGTACCACATTTCTAAATGATTTTGAATGTAGAAATGTAGTACCTACATTACCAAATGAAATGCGATAAATAAATAAGTTTTGCGTAGCAATTCTGTGAGATTTCTATATTAACGTACAAATACTTTATTAGTTAATTCCGCTGCACATATTCTTAGTTTATCAATTTCTGATTAGATAGGGGCTCGTTAAAAGTTAACGTCGACATTGGTGTAATTTTATATTGCATTGTCTAGTGCATAGTAGATTAAATCACCAGAAATATTTGCAATCCTTATTCATCAACGCACAGGTAAGTAATTGCTGCCAATAGATACATAGGCTGTTAGGAATACTTAATCAGGTAAACTGTTTAAAACTGTTGTGTATTTCTTGGCATAGCGAGTACGGTAGTTGTGCGTAGTATGGTAAAAGCCCTAATCATAAAACATTCAAAGCTGAGCGGCGTGTTATTTAATGACTCTTATATTTGTTATAAATACAGTTTTTTTATATTGAATTTTGAATCTGAATATTCCCTAATAGATGTCTAAATATGAATGGAATAGAATATTGTGTATCTAGGACGAAAAGCGTAACATTCCCAGACGACTGTGAATATTGTTGAGCGAGGAGAATGTCGAGCCCAACAACACAGGAGTCTGGGGATGTTACTTTTTGTCCAAGATACACATACTATTTTTCCGCCGATCGTCATTAAAAAAATTAGGCTTAGGCCGGGAATATTAGTCCTGTACAGTTTTATTGTAAATTACCTAGCAACGGCTGATGCAATGGAATGTTTGACTTTGCTACACAAAATTTTGTCAATAATGTGACAGTTCTAGTACGATTGGCGGAAAAAATGGTTACTAGAACTAGAATTTAGAGTATGTTACAATAATTGTATAGTGTACGTCTCTATTTCAGTACAAATCAGTGCCTCGTTGGTCTTTCCGTAGTAGATAACCGCTAACTTCATTTTATACTTAAAATTCCTTTTAACGATTGCCTGTCCAATTCTAGTTTCAAATTCGCCATTTCCCTTGGATACTTTTCGTAATTTACCATTAGAACCTTCTAAATATATATATTTAATTTTTATATAGAAACTTATGTTTTGGTTTGTGTTGCAGGAGTAACATGTGAAAAAAAAATAATGATATTAATAGTCTCTAAGCATCCCGATATGTTGCTTATATCGCTGTTCTTCGGTCTCCCTTTTCTTTTCCGTCAGTCTTGGATATAATTCTGTCGTAGTTCAGAGCTGGGAAAATTACCTTTAACAAGTAATTAATTACCAATTACGAATTACCGCCCAATGAAGTAATTGAATTAACAGATTTTAAATTACTCAAATAAAATAGTAGTTCAATTACCAATTACTTTGTGCTTGCAATCACGCAACATAAATTACTTTTTTAATTACTTTCACTAGAAAATTTTGTCGTATATTTGTATATAATGGTATTTAGATAGCCATGTGCTAGTAAATCGCTTTAAACAATCAAATTGAAATTAATAAATAATTATTATCAACAAATATTGTATAATGAACCTATTTGTTGTGAATTGCTAGGGAAAATACTAAATATTTTTAGTATTTTATTTTTCAATATAATAATAATAATAATAATAATAGTGATTTTATTGACTGAAACAAATACAAAGCTAAATACCTATATAACAGTTAAAACAAAACAAAATTTCAGTCAAACTCAGGGCGAGGTTCAGAATAGTGGCAAGGCCACTGTCTGCTCTAACACCTAAACCCTGCACATATATACTAGCAAGTACTTATCGCAGACATATTTTTCACTTCGTACACAATGCCACATGCTGAACAGCCTACACTACACAAGAAACAACACATGCATATCCAATCTACAAACAAGCAATTACTGCGAATAATTTCAATTACCACAAGTAATTCAAATACATATCAAGTAATTTAAATAGTACTTTAGTATAATTTAATTAGTCAAAACTAACTGGGTAAGTAAATGTAGTAATTAATTACTTTTAAACAGTAATTGTCAAGTATTTTTTAACAAATTAGACAATTACCAATTACAATTATCGTATTTTGAAAAATAATTCAATTTCAAAGCAAATCCACAAGAAGAAATGTAATTAATAATTTAATTATAAAGTAATTAATTACTGCCCAGGCTTTGTAGTAGTTTTTGTACATATTATTTTTATTCTGGCTACATTATGTCTTTTTTCTTCGTGTGTCTTTAATTCTGTTGTCCACCATGGCGTTTTTTTAAAACCTGTGTTAATTATTCTGCCGTTCACATCGGCCACGTGCTGCTTCTATTATGCATATTTAACGTTATCCATCTAGCTTCTCAATCTCTGCAACTTTTGCCTCTAACTTCTTTCCTAGGTTGTATTGGTATTTCTTTATAGTGTATTTTTTTAGAACGTAGCTTTTAATTTTCTATTTTTTTGTTCCTTTCTATCAACTTTTGTTGTTTTACTATCATATCCATTTGAAAAAAATAGTATCCTGGTCCCCATTTTACCCTAACATTCTTGGTTTTTCTCCAATTTAATCTATCTATTAGATGTTTGTCGAAGATCGATTTCTCATTTCTGCTGTCTGCTTTGCATACTGGTATATGTTCTTATGAATGAATTATATTCTTATTTACTAA